>PVKN010007559.1:0-26456 GCA_004027915.1 Capromys pilorides | reverse complement strand
CCATTCATTTATTTTCTTTTCACTCTGTGTTTGTGTACTTTGATGAACAGAAGATTTTTACTTTTATATAATTCATTATATTTAGTTTTCTTTTGTTGCCCCACTTTTAGGATCATCCATAATGACTCATTTACAGATATAATTTTGTTAGTCACAATTTTGTTTTCTTGAATGAATATTAGTTTGATCTATTTTTTATGTAAATGATATCACATAAGTTTAACTATGTTGTTACTGGTTTAAATAACTATTTGGAGTGTTTACTAAATATGTGAAAGATATTCTTCAATTCATTTAAAGAGAAAAGAATTGATGTAGGTAGCACATACTTTGCTTGATCCTGCTATTTCTATCATATTTAACACTGATGGGTTACTGCCTATAGTTGTCTTTTTACTCTACAGGTATTACAATGAACTATTCTATAAATAAAGCCCCTCTAGCAGAAGAAAAATAACATTATTTAATTTGGTTGTGGTAAAGTAGCTTAAAAGGAGGTAAATTTCCAGTACAAATACGTCTCCCTCAGAGTAGCTGACGATTGTGGTATTATTAGAATAGCTATTCAGGAATTTTAAATATGCAAATAAATGTTCTGCCACTCATTAACAATCATTCACAGTTCAACGTAGACTCAAGTACAAAAGAATTAATCATACGAGTGATTAAACTGTGTGAGAATTAAATCTTTTTAGAAAAACTAAAGCTACTGTCTTCGGTATATTACATGTGCCAAATACTCAACAATCCACATCTTAAAATTAATTCAAGTAATTCAAGATTTTAGATATTTCTGGATGAATAGCTAGAAGCAGCAATTGCAATATTAAAACTGTGTGGTACTCAATATTAAACAGTTAATTTCATGCCCTATTCCTTTTAAATTTCCTCATCTATATATACTCCTCCCAATCCTCACATAGCTTTGCAAAGTTAATCTAGCTCTTATTTCATGTCAGTTGGTAAACATTAAATAAATTAATTTTCCTTTAAATAAATGAAAGAAAAATATTAATCCAATTTTCAGAGAGCCCTGTCATTCTATCTTTAACTGATTTCTATTAGTTGGCAAGTTAACAACATAACGTGGTTGAAAGCCATGGTTTCACACTGAGGTTCTGTCATTCATAAGTCCATTGTGGAATTTTCTAAGCCTTAACTTACTCAGCTACAACATGGGAATACTAGGATGTTATTTAGTCAGTGGAAATTTTATGGCTGTGACCTTAATCATTGTAATTGTTTTAAAGGCACTTGCTATTACAGCAGTGTGTTTTGCATACTAATAAAATATGATTAACTTTATAGTTATATTTATTTATTTGCTACTTGAAAACCAAAGACAGGCCGAAGTACTTTGGAAATTTATGTTTGCTGAAATTTTGAGTTCTGTTGCAGTAACAAAGGATGAAACATAACATCGCAAGAATAGAGATTCAGTCCCAACACTTCCTACTTTTTTCCCTGGATCCCTTAGAAGAGGATAGCACTGAGTTTACACCTCGTTTATCCAAGGTGTTCAATGTCTACGAGGCTATGATTAGTTGACAAGATGTTCTAGCTATCGAAGGATGGCCATCGCATGTCAGTGATACTTCTCTCACCATCTTCAGCAAGAACTTAAGAATATGTGTCTCAGGGTCATTTCCATAGCTGAGCGTGTCCTAGTCCTGTAAACCATCACTCTCACTGGGTTCCCTGACTCCACACTTCTAAATCTCTCCTTCTTAGTTTTACTACATGATTATTTGGGCTCTGTGAGCTCTTCTCTCCTTTCTCTTAGTAACGTCTCCCCAGGTGAACTCAACATTCTCTTGGCTTTAAGGAGGATCTGCAAAGTGATGACTCTAAAGCACACCTGTGTAGTTCAATCTTTTTCTCTTAACGTTATCCTGCATAGCCAGCTGTCTCCTCACTCATTCTTTCAGGATGTCGCACAGATATCTATAATTTAATAATCCAAATTAAACTGATTCATAACCATAACTTGTTTCCCATGTGCTCTTTATAACTTCAGTAATTGTCTCCCATTAATGCTTAAAATAACAAGAGAATTGAACTTGTCCAGGGTCACATGATATCATTTGAATATAAAAAGGTCAGCAATTATGAAAAAAAATTTAAAAAAAGATTCCTCTTTTGTAGAACTGGGGATTGAACCCAGTACTTCATACTAGGCTACTGCACCAGCTTGTTTTTACAACTTTATTATATTTAAATAGGTTCTCACTAAGTCACTAAGTTTCCCAGACTGGATTTGAATTTGCGATCCTCCTGCCTCAGCCTTCCAAAGTGCTTGTATTATAGGTGTGCACTACTCTGCCTGGCTAGAAAATGAATCTTTGCTAAATAACGAGGAAAAACAGATGATATCCCTGAAATATATCAATCACTTTTCCCCTGCTAGGCCACAGTACCCAATATATGCAACTTAAATGAGAAGTGGTTTGTTTTGAGTCATGGCTTCAGTCTTTGTCTGGTCAGCTAGCTCTAGGGCAGAACTGGCATGGAAAAAGGACATGACAGATCAAAGTTACTCAACCCATGGTGCCCAGAACCAGAGAAAAGAGTGGAGCCAGGGACAGGAATACATCTTCCTGTGTCACGTTGCCAGTGGCCACTTCTGCCCTTGCAGTGTTCCTAGCAGTACATTCAGGAATAAATGCCTCAATACGTTAATCTACTAATAAATGCCATGCACCTAAGAAGCCAATCACCCTCTAGAATCCCATCTGTGAGCACCAAGACTTCAGCATGGTAAGGGGGTTACTTTAGGTCTAAATCTTAACAAGTGTGTGTATCCCTAAAGAAACCTGAAGAATATGACTTGCACAACAGAAGATGAAAATGTGTAGAAGCTTTTCACAACTTCCTTCACTTGAAAGATTTGTTCCAATCATCTTGCTTAAGCACAATGAACAAACATGTCGAAATGAAGAGCTTTAAAACGATGATTCTGATATTCCTACATGTGAGAAAGCATGCCATGTCTGTCTTCCTGTATTTGGCTTATTCTGCTTAACATGATGCCTTCCAGTTCCATGCACTTTTCTGCAACTGATACATTTTTCATTCTTCTTTGTGGCTAAATAATACCTCATTGTAAAACCACATTTTTTTCTACTCATGCATTTGTTGAAAGGCATTCAGGGTAGTTCTCTACCTGAGAAACCCTGAATAATATGGACATGCATATAAAGGTGCAGTATGCTAAAATCAGACACCCAATCATCATCTGGATTCTTCTGTTTCTCTTCTCTCCACAGCCCACATTCAAAGCACAAAATCATTTTAGTGGCACCCACATAAACTCAAGCCCATCCATTTATCTCTTCTCCTCTGCTACTTTCTTAGTTTAGATTTCACTAGCTTAAACCCCTCAGCAACTTCCTACCTGGTTTTTCCCATCTCTTAGGGACTCTTGACCAGATTCATTCTCTACACAATGCTAGCGAATTTTCCTAGTGACATGAAGGTTGAATCATGTCATACCCCTGCTTCAAGCCATTAAATAACTTCCCATTGTATATTAAATATAATCCAGAAGTCTTTGTATAACCCAGAAGCCCCCAATAATCTGACATTTGTCCACCTCTTGAACATCATCCACCATTATCTTCTTTGGTATTCTGTTCCTCAATTTCCCAAGTTCTTCTCAACCTCAAAGTTTTTGTGTGCGCTATTTAGTTAGCCTGGAAGATTTTAGGTCTTATTCAGCCTTCACCTCCCAGCTTAAATACTACCATGTGGAAGAGCCAGTCATTAGCTGATCAAGAAGGGCTTAAGCCTCATTATTCTTTAGTTCAGATTTTGCTATGTGTGCACACATGTGTTTATTGCCATACTCAACTCTAAGCTCCTTAAGGCCAGAGACCATGACTACTTTTCCAGCATTGCATTCTAGGAGATGAGTATCACATCTAGAAAAATGGAGACTCAATAGATACTCGTCAAATTTTTAAGGAAAACACCAATTCACAAATTTGAGATACAAGGACATACTTATTTTTAATTTGTAGTGGCAACGACTTAATATTGCCTTAATTACTTGTAAGATACTTGAAAATTTTGTATTTCAAGGATCATTGCGATAAGCATGTATTCTCTCTGCATGTTTTAACTTCAGCTTTCTATCACTCAGAGCCAGATTAAATGGAAATATACATCATCAACTAGAACATTATATAAAAAATAAAACTGAGGGGACTAGGGAGATAGCTTGGCAGTCTAAGGGCCTGCAGGGAAAGCACAAGGACCTGGGTTCCATCCCCATGGCTGCATACCATGCTAGCCACCAAAGCCAGGCATGGTATCACACATCTGTAATCCCAGCACTGGGGAGGCTGAGAAAGGAGGGTCACTATGAGTCTGGCTGCATAGCAAGACTCTACGCCAAATAAATAAATAATCACCAAAGTTTTAAACAAATCTTCATATAAGTCTGCAAATGTATTTTCCAGATCTTTAGCTTCTGTTGAAGGTATTCTCAGAGTTGGCTACTACTAAGCCACCCAGGTAAAAGCTCCACTTAGGATCTGTCCAGAGCCTGTCCTTCCCAGACCCTTCTCATTGTCCTGACACTTGCTATTCCCAGATGGAGCTTTAGATGTTCCTCCAGTTCTCTCCTTGCTTTTCTCAATTCTTGTCTTTATCCACAAACTTCCTTAGCACAACTTGTCAAGTTTTCATCCTGCCCACAGGTCCTGTCTGAGGCAACATCATGATAGTTTTATAAATGAATGGTAATGCTAACACAAGTTAGTGTGCTGCTATTCTGATATCAAGTTGGACTTCAACACAAGTCTTCAATGTTTTCTCAATGGAATGGTTGGAGCCTCCAGACAGTATACGTGGGCAGTGAGGTTTCTTAAGGCCCTCAGAGTACTCTTTGCCAAACTTGTACAAATGTGCTTTACAACACATTTTAAAGAAGGATAGAGAGAATATTAGATCTGCATGATCTCATCCTTTAAAGTAGAATTTCTTTTATACATGATAGTTTAACATTCATAACAACATGATAGGTTAGTAGCCATGGACAGGGCTGTGTAGGAGAGCATATGTCAAAATAGCATAAGTCAAAATATTTGAAATTGTACATAACATTGTTAAAAGTTATAGTTTTTTTTTTCATGATCAAATAGCTATGCAAAGACCTGAAAACCCAAATCGAGTTTAGAAAACAGTAGCCCACCCTAAGCCAAAATTCACTTCCCATTTTTTTCTATTTCTTGTTTCATGCACAATATGAAGAGTTTCACTAATACATGTGTGAACATGCCAAAAAGTGTAGGTTCTAGGCACTCTACAAATGAGCCGCATTCCCACCTCTGCTAAGTCTAAGTTCTGTCTAAGACAGTTACACACAACCAAATGCCTCTTTGTTTAGACAGGTTCACAACAGTGCATAATCTTCCCTGGCGTCATGGACCCAAAGAAGAGGCCAAGTAGATCCTATACAGGTATATAGGCGTTCATCAGAGAATTTCACAATCTTGGGTACATAAGTCCCAGTCTAGAAGCTTGGGCTTTGAGGGGGAAGACCCTTTAATTTCTGTGGACTCCTAACCCTGAACATACATGCACACTCACAGCAAAGCTGTATCAAGATCTTCCGAAGGGCTCAGAACACGAGTCCTCTGACTAAGACCTAAGGATTGTTCTCAAAATGGGCATTTGGTCCCCAATGCATAAACAAGAAACCTTAAGTCTCATAGGGAGATCCCAGAGCCTGAGAGTCAAGCAGAAGCCTGCTTGACCGGAAAGCTTTGGCTATTACATCATGACATTAACTACCAGGATAGGGGTCAGACTCACCATATCCTCATAAGCTTCCTCTTAAATATCCAGCTATCTTCTATCAAGATCCTGGCAAGAAATCGGTTTCTTCCCAGCACTACAAAGCAATAATTATGAATGTGCTTAGCACTGACAGCCTTGAACAGACAACTGAGTTGGCACCTGTGACCACTACCTGTGAACCCTGAGTCACCCAGACAGCACTGCCTGCAACTGATGTCTCACTGCCATGGCAATGAAGAGATAATGAATGCTAATGGTCTGGCCCTGACCTCTACCTCTAACCCATGATTCTCACCACCCTTCAAAAACTGTTGAACTTTTGGATATGAAAAAAAAAAAGCCACTGTCCATGACAAACTTGCCTTTTGAAATGCATAAAGCAATTATCAAAACTAAGAATTTTTGAATTAGGCTATAGATTTTTTTAAAATTGCCTTATTGACATATATTTGTGTACCAAAAACATATCAAGGACAGAAGGAACAATAGGAAGCCTTAATCTTTTGTCTCCTCAACACAACATTGCTCCTACTAGATGCCAGACATTGGTAGAAACAGTACCGGGTGAAACAGAAGTTCTTGGTGCCACTGCTATCAGGCAGCATGATCCCTAGTAATGATGTCTGTGTCGGTTGAATCCAAGGAATAACTTTCATAGAAGATCACTAGAACTTGGGTATGTCGCAGACGACTGACCTGGAGGCCATAGAGTAAGAGGGGAAAACCTACTCTGGATATGGCACTGGCGGTCAATAGGCTGGTGGCATAGACAGAGTTAAAGGGGAAGGAAGATGGAAGTCTTGCACCTTTTTTGCTCTAGTCTGCCACTGCCTTCGGGTATTGGTTTCCACTTCCTTCGGGCTTCCAGTGCAGACTCTGGCTCTCCAACAGAGACCGTGCCAGGTGACTACAGTGAGCTTCCAGGTCTTCTGTCTTCAGCTGCTGCAGAGTGCTCCAGCTTTTCCCTGTGCAGATGGCTATGTTGGATGCTTCCACCTGATTCCACAGATGGTCACTGTGACTCTTCTCATTCTGACGCTAAAGGCTACCTAATAAATCCCTTCCACACTTATACATGTATTTGATATTGATTGTTCTTCTCAACTGGAACTGATCTGATACAGGGAGGTGAAAAGTAAACACAGTGTCTTTGAGAAATAGACAACAGGGAAGATAGGAAAGCGGAACACAGACAGAACGGTGAGTCTGCTAGATAAGACAGTTGAGGGTCCTCAGTGCAAGCTCTTCAGAAAACCAAATCACACCCTCCTTTCAAACATGAATGATGTTACTGTTATGTCACTTAACATTCTATAAAGTTGACCATGCAGTTTTGAAATTTTTGATTAGGTGAAGGAACAGAGAATTAAAACTGGACCAAAACAGAACACAGCATGAAGAAGACAAGCACAGGAAAAGAAAGAGGACAGAATAGAAAAGGAACCCTGATTCATTTTTGGTAGCCTATTAAATGAGCAACATTAACATTTCAACTTTAAAAAAAAAAAAAGCAAGTTTAACTTGTTAAACGACTGGATGAAGCAATGTCTTGCGAACATTATTAATAAAAATGAGAACTATGATTTCATAGGTGGTTGATTTTTTAAATCAAACCTTCCTGACTATCTTCCAGTATGCCTGTACATAACGCCACCAAGAAAATCCAGTCACACTGTTACAAACTGAGACACTGCGTAAATAAGCAAAACAACAGGTGCTTCACATCTGTTCTTTCACCAATCTTGAGACTCTATCTTTAGGAAAGTTATAGAAGAGTCTATAACTATTAGTAGGAAAAAAAAAAAAAACTCGCCAAAAAGTCATTTCCAGGAAGTTAAAAACACCAGTCAATAAGTAGACAAATATCCTCAAGAGCTTAGATCTAGATCTATAAGTATTTTACAGTTTTATCACTGGTTGGATAAATGAAATTGAAATAAGCTCGCAGAGGTCCTTGGCAATACTGGCAATGTTCCCACTGTCCTAGTCTTCAGAAACCTCCTAGCCTTCATATTTTGGTTAAAGGCAACATCATTAATTCAAGAACATAAGAAATTTCAAAAATCACCCTCAGTTATGCCCCCTCCCCACATTAGATCTCTATAACCATCTGTCACATTTATTTGTAAACTGCCTTTCGAGGCCAAACTTCTTCATCCTCATCAAAACAATCTTCATTCACTTCCTTGCCATGTCTAATTTCGCTTCCAAAGAATTCCATCTCCAAAACCAACTGTATGATCACCCTAGTGGTTTCCTTCAAGTTCTCTGGTGATTTTTCATTATCTTCTCTTAAGAAATCCACTTGAATGAGCTCTTTACAGTCGTGAGAAACTCACCTGCCCAGAATACTGTCTCCCTTCCTCTTTGCAAACAAAACTCTATTCCATCATAGTATGCACAATACTTAAACACGCCATGCTTCTCCAGAGGCTTTACTGGTGGTGCTGGGCTGTCCTTTCAGTTTTCTACCCATCTGTGAATTCTTACTTTGCCTTTAACATGCAGTTCAAATGCCACATCCCCTGTGAAGTCTGTAGAAAACACGCGGGGCATGGCTCTTTCCCGTTGCCTTATAAACCCGCTACGTACCCAGCCGTTCTGCCACCACACATTCATTCTGTATTGTGACCACTCACAGCGGTTTTCTCTCTATCCTATGTTGGACACCTTTTAAAAGACTGTATTTTATTCATTTGTTGCCTTATACTTAAAATTTAGCCAGTACTCATGAGCTCAGTGTATAGGATGAATGTGATCTAAGGCAACATATTTGGGCAAAAAATAAACAAAGATTTAGAATTTTAACTAGTATATCAGATACGGATTTAAGAATGATGGAAGGAGATAGACAGACAGACAGACAGACAGGCATAGATAGATAGATACACATACAACAACACACTTCCTGGATCCTGACATTTATACTACTTCAAGCCTGACCAACTCTATCACATGTCTTCTGGGCTCTGCATTATTTTACCAATCACTTTAAACCTATTGCCCAATTTCCAGGACTCTCAGACCTCTGCACCCTTTCGGTACAGCTTCACAGTTTCTCCCCGTTCTCCCCAGTGTGAGTTTAATTGACTGGCTTCTCCAGATGACAGCTGTCTCCATTGACTTTGTCGACACTGTGCTCAATTTCAAGCACTATAGTTGCCTCGCATTTTTTTCTGCTTACATTTCTCTAGCTCTGTTTTTCACGGGTGTATCTTTATGAGTGAGCCTTATTCATTCACTTTTCCTAATCCTCCCCCACACCATTGGAAGTGTTCTGCTAGCTTTGTAGTATCATAACCACACAACCTTATGATAGTTCATGTCTCTCAAAGAGAGGTCTCGAGGATTTTTGATTCACAACCGATGCCTAGATTAACCTATTGGCCTGCTCTTGCATTTGTAACGTTTCCACCAAGTCCCATATGCAACTCCCTCCCTCCACGACCTCCTTCTGCCTCAGCAGTAGCATCCTGAAGCAAGCCTCTTGGCTTCCACTTCCCAGGCTTGCTCTGGAAGGTGCTATCTGCCTTCCTCCTCTCGGGTCCTACCCGGGCTTAGATTCTGGATCTTTCTGGGCATCTGACAACTCATTGCCACCTCTAAGCCCTCTCATACACCAGGCCTCCTGGCCACAACACGCTCTTGCTTGCTCTCTTCTAAGCCCCGCCACTCTCCTTCTGCCTAAGTTACGTGGCCTCCACAGGGCCTCCAGTAAGTCAATTGGGGTCCAATTTGCTCTGATTCTACTTCCTTCTAGCATTTTTTTCAGGGATAAATATTTGCACCTTCACGGTCCTGTTTATTTGTGTTCCTGTCTAGTCTTTCCTCTTCATTCAAATTTGGAATCCGATGCCAATTTGCCACACTGCCACGGTTTCTATCTCCCTATCTTCCGGCTCTAGATCCATCTGCTTTCGACCCACTGGGCACTTCTGCTTGCCTCCAAGATGGGCCAAAAATTCAGCAGGAGAAATTAGATTGAGGTCCAGAAATTTTTAGATGGAAATATTCCATTTCTGGAGAATACCATGGGTTTCCATCTGTATGGAAAGGTTTCCTCAGACAGCTACAATGCAGCTGCCAAGAGAACTACCTTTGGCTTCTTTCACCTTTTTGAGCTTTCTCTTACCTGCCCCTTACAGTCTCACTCTGCTGGATTGTGGCTGCATCTTCTTCTTTTTCCAGGAAACCTCAAGTAAGTTTCTTAGCATGAGGAGACAAGCGTCTCCCAGAAGCGCGTACCCGTGGCTGTCTCCTTTTTCTATCCTCTGAGGATGGAATAAATTTTCTGTCCCTGGTGGCCACTTCCTCTTCTCCACCCTGAAGAGCTATTCCTATTCCATCTGGAGAACTGTGTCACCCCCCTCCCCAGGGCAGGGGCACTTCCATTGCAGGCGCCTGAGCATCAGAACGTCTCAGCACTTCCTCGGCAAGCGTTCAACAAAAACCCCTTCACTTAGGGAGGGTCCTACAGCCTCTGCCCAATAGGAGATGTTATGCTTTAATGTTTTAGAGAAGTGAAATTTCTCTTGATGTGTGCAGGTGAGAAAAGGTTCTTTACCTCTTTGTTTGGAGGAGGTGGGGGCCATTAGAGCGTGTCTATTCACCACCACCCCCAAAACCAGACAAATGGAAATTTCTCTAAAGTGCCCTTCCATCCTCACAGTTTTTTCCTCCCCTAACTCCCCCTGCAAGGAGAAGCTGGGGCTGAAAAGTCCCGGGATGGGTCAGTAGGCAGAAGCGGCACGATTTATTCCCCGCGTCCTTCCAGGATTTCCCAGCCTCCAACCGCGCGCGGCTCTGACCCCCGCTGCCGCAGTCCCTGGATGGTTCTCTGCAGGCTGCGCGCGTTTGCGGCGCTCTGGGACTCCTCGTTTTGCTGCCAAGCCCCGACAGGGCGCTCCGGACCCCTTCTCGCTTCCTGCTCCTGGCGCCCTAGAGCCCCTCTGGGGTCACTGGACTCGGCCTGTTCCCTGCCCAGCCGCCACCCTCTCGCCTGCTCTTGCCCCCTCCGTCACCTCTGCGCCAGGCAGGCGCCGGTCCGCTTCCCCGGCGCGAGCGTGCGGGTGCGTGCCCGGTTCCGGGCCAACAAACTTCTCCAGGAACCCGCAGCGCCCCAGGACTCACGGCCAGCGGCAGGGACGGAAAGGGCGGCTGAGGGGTGCGGGCGGTGCTGTGCGCTATGCGGCGGGTCCCGACCTAGGCGACCTCGGGAGAAACCCCGCAGGTCAGATGCGGGACCCTAGCGCCGCGCTCCGCAGCCGCCTCCGCCGCGCAGCCTCTGCTCCGCAGGACGCGCGTCCGCCCCGCCGCCGGCTCCGCTCCACGCGAGCACAGCTAGGGAAGCCGCGCGGAGCCCGCAGCCGAGCGCTCGGGCAGGGCCGCGCCGTCCCCGCGGGGCGCAGGTGTGCTCGGAGCCGGGACCAAAGCTGAGGCCGGCGGTGGGCGAGCGCGGGGCGGGCAGGGCAGCGCTGGGCAGGGCAGCGCTGGGCTGGGCAGGGCTGGGCAGGACTTACCCCGGGTGCGCGTCCTGGCCCCGCGGAGGCCGCCCTGGGCTGCAGCACCCACATCCGCAGCGCCAGCGAGGAGCGGCCCGCGCGCTCCTTGCGAGTGGGCACCGGGGCGCATCGCTGCCCTTATTAGTCCCTCCGGGGACCCTCCCACTCTGGGACGACACCGCACGACCCGGCCGCTGGCGCGCAGGTTTCCCTCGGCGGCCGCAGCCGCGCAGCCGCTGCCGCGACCCCAGATCTGCCTTTCAGCGGGGGCGACGGGGGCAGACGCGTCCACCCGACTCCTGATTGTGAGGACGCGACCTCCGAGGACTGTACGTGGCGTGGGGAAATCGCTGCTGCTGGAACCGTGGAATTAAAATAAGGGCACCTCTGATATTTGGCTTTGCAGTTCTGTGTTAGTTTGGAGCGAGTTAGTCTGGAGAGGGTGCCCACCTCCTAACCAGGTTCCAGCGCGCAGCTTTGGGCGGCTTGGTTGGTCTCAAACCCAGGAAAGTATCCTGTGATTTTTAAATCTTTGTAACTTTCCATGGATTGTTGCTGTAAATGTTCATCTTTGAACTCTTGGGGTCTCTCTGACTGTGTGAAGATGATGTCTTGTTGCAGGGCTTGAGTATATGTATGAAGACCAAGAAATCATGTGTATGTATATGTATTTCTATAGGTGTATTCAGCAACTACAAACACACATAACACACATGTAGGCTTATATACATTCATAATATATGCATGTATATAAATTTATATATGGTACTGTATTTACATATGCGTGTGATGAAAAATAAAACCATTTTCAGAAAAGGTGGACATTTTTTAACTTAGTATTGCAACAGTTAGGAAAATAAGGTTAAGTACGTTACCGATCCACATGTGAAAATTGGTGGTGAAAACTCTAGAAGTTGCCTCATAGCTACAGGAGTAATGAAGTTTACCTAGAGGGCTCAGAAATCTGGGAATAAGTAGATTCAGGTTGACATAACATAAAAATACTATAAAAATATTTTTAAAATAGCTCATCTTTCACTTCGTTGGCTTGGAGCCATTCAAGGGTCAACTGGTGGGTTTTCAGACTGTTTCTGGCCTAATTAAAATACTTGCGGTGTAGTAATTCACATCCGCAGGGACCTGAGTTGAGCTGATGGGTCAGGATTTAAAACTTCTGATGTGTTTCTTAACCGCCCCACCCCAACCCGAGAAGTCCATCACTAACTCTTTGTGGAAAGAGCCCAGGGGGCAGGAAGTCACGTGACCGTGGCACGCAAAGGACGCAAGGAGCTTCTTGAACCTTCTTCCACCTTGGGGGATCATTTTGCATTTTTAAAAGCACTATCCTTAATCCATTTTTTCTCACCCAACTACTGTGATTTTCGTATAGCTAGTTGAGGTTTTAGGCTTTATTTTTCTGACTATGAAATTCACCCGCTTTAATTGATTGATCAAATTAAAATAAGACTTAAACTTGCCTTAGAGAAAGCCCACAATTTTATCTGTCGTTGGTGTTTTAAACAAATAAATGAACTTCATTTTTCATATTTTCATAAACATAATAATGTCATAGTTATACATTTATGGACGAGCTAAACTTATTTTGTTTCTATCTCAAAATGTTCCTTCTATTCATAACATTAAATCAGGAAAACTTTTGGAAAAGAGTAAGAGTTACATAAATAAAGTCTGAAATGATTATTATGTGTTCTTATCCCGTAGCTAGATGTGTTTCTAGATTTATAAAGATTTCTGCTCTTCTTTCAGGAAAGATTTTGAATCTAGGCTGGTTTTACGGTAACAAACTATTTTATCTTTAGACTTAAATCCTTTACTCGATTCTTTTAATTGAATTTTGAAGTCAGCTCAAGCAGAAACAGCCATTAACACTGTTTATTTATCTAGGCCAAATACAATAATAAGTCAACAGCCTTTCCTTTTGTTTCTTAAGCAACTCCTGGCTACAAATATCTGCAAAGGGGAATTTGACAGGGTTCTAAGTTCCTCCAAACAACTCGTGGCACTTCTAACATCCACGTTAGTTCTCTGTATGTGTTATTATTATGGTTATGTGTGCTTGAACAACTTCAAAGAAGTAAAAAAAAAAACAAAAAAAAAACTTTTAACATTCATGCCCTGTGGAAGACATAGTTATCTATATTTTTTTATCTTATGAAGCATAAATCCCATGTAAAACAGTTTTAAAAAATGGTCCTATTTGTAATGTCCTACTTGTGAAAAAGATAGAGGAACACTGTATTATAGTTGAGAATTTGGGTACAATAATTTTTAAGAATGTGTTACTTCTAAGCCCCACTGCTCAGTTTCTTCTGTTTTATATTTCTCTGTTCCTTTTCCTCTTTTTCTGTGTTTCCAGCTATGTCACTTTTTTCCCCTTTTGCAATGTTTCATTTTCTTCCCTTTTATAGTTTCCATTTCTAAGAAGAAAGAATTCCAGCCTTGCCCCCAGCTAACTTCTTACTTACCAACCCATAAAAGTGCTCATTCTTTACTGACGGGAGGGGCACAGCCGTACATGGCTTTCATACTTAGCCCATAAATACTTCAAGGCAGCGGTAGTGCAGAACAGACGCTACTGTGCCTGCAGTGATCAAGTCTGACTTGCCGTCGCCAGCATGAACTTCGCATTAGCTCTTTTATAGGCCAGTGTTCTGTGCCACACTCCTAAGAATGAACAGAACATGCTCGTATCACCGATGAACCCTTAATAATTGTCAAAGGTGCCTTAAGGAATTTTGTAATTTCAAATTTTGTAATTACAAATAATTTTCAGAAATTTGCTGTTTCTGAAAATTATTTTCAGTGAGACATTGATTTTCCTCTGGCTGCTTTTGTATTTGCTTCCACTCCTCGAAGACACCATACTTCATGATCTTGCAATGACTCCATTTAGAAATAAGAGGAGGAGGAGGTCCCACTCACAGGTGGGACCCTCACTTAAGTTTGTTAAACCTTCTTCCATGGACCAGTCGTACAGAAAGAAAATGCAATGGAAGACAAACGGCTGGGGAGACTGTTTACCATTCTCAAAAAGAGAGTGAGAAAATCTCCACTAGAAAAATAGATCAGAAAAAGAAAAAGAATCCATGAAAAAAGTGTAGAAGAAGTACAGGAATTCATGAAAAGTACTCAGTTTAATTAGCATGCAAAGAAATTCACATTTAACTATTTTCCCCACCATGCTGCCAAGATGAATATTAGTGATTATACACGGTGTTGACATAAGTGAGGATCATTCTCAACACCTCTAAAAGGAATATAAAACGGTTGTGTCTTTCCACAGAGTAAATTAGCTATGTGCATTAAGAGCTTTAAAAGCACATGTGAGACTACATCACGAATCCCTCCAAAACAGTAACTGTGGTTATTTCTGGGTATAGAGTAAGAGGATTTTGATTTCTGCCTTTTGCTTATCTATAATACCATGAACATGCATTACTGTCGTAATAAAAATGTAACAAGACCAAAGAAGAGCAGTGTTTTATCTCAAGCATATAAATAAAGAACCAAGAAATGGATATTTCAAGCCCTGTGTTTAATGATTTCCAAAAAGGGCGTTTAAACTGAATCTGGAAATTTCACTAAGAAGCAGACCTTAATGAAACCGTCCGCTCCACTTGCTTATTTTAATACCCAGGAGCTAAGCATTGCGAGGTAGTTTACAGTGGGCACCACCTTCTCCAGGTTGACATTTGGGGAGAGAAAGAAAGCCCAAGTTTATATGCAATGTTCACAGAGATGAGAGTAGAAGGAATGTGTAAATCAGATGGAAAACATGAAGAGCTCAAAGGTGGGGGTTGTGACACTACGTGGACACATTAGGGGTAAAAGTTTCCCTAGACAAATTACATCTACTTTGTTAATTTACATAAGAATGCTCACTAATTGCTGCTGGACCTTTGTACTGGGAGAGAGGGATATTGTAATTTAATTATTTGTGAAGTTATGGGTTTATTGTGTTTTTAGTAAATATTTGTGGAAAAATGTCAACGGAGAACAAACTCATTTCTCTCATTCAGAATGAGGAATGTAAGAGTTTTTATTTCCTACTGAGTTGCAACCTTGCCCTGGGATTCAAGACCCCGTGAACAATGTCATCCCCCAAACTCCTCCTATTGGTTCCCTTCATTGTTCATTATACTGTAACTAGCTTTAATGACTTGTGTCTACAGAATGGGCTTGCTTCATACTTCCTGTGTTGCTGCTTCAAGATGAAATGCCAAATGGCTGCTGAAGCTCTTCCCAATGGGGATCCCTTCAGGTGTTAGATTTAACAGGATCCATTCTTGGCTCCTTCCCTCCCCCTTGCCTGTCCCTTGACACTGTGTAGCCCAACTTGTAGTCTGCCTTGCTCCATGGACACTTTTAGTCCCTCGTCCTCTGACTTGATGGTAAGCTCCTTGTGTACAGGAATTTCATCTTTTCCTTTTTAGTAATGCTCAGAGTAATAGTCACAACCAATTCCATTTTCTTAATATAACTGTCAAATATTTGTTGAAAGGAGGCCTTTAGAAGTTATGTTATGAAGGACATACAGTTTTTTAATGACCAAGTGTGGCCTGGGTCTCAGAGAGTGTATTAAAAAACGATAGGTTCTTTTTTTTTTCTTTCTACAAGGTCTGGCTTTGTAGTGCATGCCACAGGCTGACTTTGAACTCACTTTGTGTCCCAGGCTGGCCTCAAACTTGCAACAGTCCTCCTGTCTCAACCTCCATATGCTGGGATTACAGGCGTGTGCCACCACATTCAGATTCATTCCTTCTTCAGTTTTTTGGTGACCTGCTTAGCATTCCCTGGGGGCGGGGCTGGTGCTATGTGTGGTGCCAGGAATTGAACCGTGATCCCTGCACTTGCCTAATTTCGCCTAAACAGATGCTTTAGTCCGCTGAGCTGCCTTGCTGGCCCAGATTCATTCTTGTGTTATTCCTCAAGGAATTAAGTCATTGATAAAATAATCACAGCAAAACTTACTCTCACTTATAAGAGACTCTCAGAGCAGGGACTATGAGGACAACAGTGCAAGACGAGACAGTAACCAGTCGGAAATACGACTGTAGAGATCCTTACTCATTTGCTGAAGCTCAAATACTGTCCTCATAATTTCTCACTGGTGTTAGAACATGAAAAATAACTTCTAATTAAATTTTATTGTAACTCATAATGTTTTTAAAATAAACAAGCCTAGCTACAAAATTTGTTAAAGAATAATGTTGGCACTTTATAAGTGATCTCACAGCTAATGTTTTGTCAAGCTCATGTGTATAAAACTATGACTTTTCTCATTGCAGTCTCTTTTGGAACATTTATTTTCAATTTAGCCTTTATTTAGCTTATTCTGTGATTCTCATGGAATCATATTTTAAAGAATAATTGTGTATTGAAGAATTACACTTAGAAACATGAAGCTGAGTATTTTACACATTTTATTTTTCAAATGTTTAGTGACTCTTTTGTCCTCTTCTGCTGTTTAGTATCAATGCAGTGAACAAATCCTTGATGGACTAAGGATCTGCACCTAGATCTGTCTCCTTTAGAAGTCCAATACCTTATTCCCAAGGCCCTAGGGATCCTCAGTCACCTTTTGTCAACCCTTTTGCAGGTACCGACTCACTACAACCCCCAGAGGAATGGCTCCAAGCTGAAGGTGCTCAAGCAAAGCAGAGGGTGAGCGCTATCTGGCAAAATGAGATCATTGCCCTTGCTATGTATTTTAAAAAGAGAAAATATAAAGCAAAACTTAGCTCCCCATTTAAGATAGAAATAATGAAAAGAGGGGCTGAGGAGATAGTTTAACAGTCTAAGCGCCTTCCTGACAAGCTCAAGGACCTGGGTTCAATCCTCAATACCACATGCTGTGCCAGCCCAGAACCCCTGGGGCACTGAGCTGGCCACCAAAACTGGGAGTGGTGGTGTATACCTGTAATCCCAGCACTGGGAAGGCTGAGACAGGAGGATCACTGGGTGTCTGAGATGTATATTGAGGCCAAATAAATAAAAGAATTTTTTTAAAAAAAGAAATAATGGAAAGAAGGGCTGGCCAAATAGCTCAGTGGCTTGAAGCATCTACAAACAGGCACAGGGGTCTGGGGTTCGATCCCCAGGCCTGCCTTGCCGACCATAAACCCAGGTCACGCTGAGATGACAATTGAGAACAGGCGTGGTGTCACATGCCTGTAATCCCAGCTCTTGGGAGGCTGTAAACAGGCAAATCACTATGAGTCCAATATAGCAGTGAGACCCTGAACGTCCTGTAGACCTTTCCCTAAAATACAAGAAAAAAAAGAAAAAAGAAGAAGAAAAGAAATAATGAAAAGAAAATCAGAAAATAGATTACGTTGTCTTAAAATTATTTATTTATTCAGATGATTTGCTGCAACGTGCTTCAGTCAGGACTGCCCCAAAAGGGGAAAAATTACAGGAAAGTAAGCAAAGAGCTTTTGTTCAGTTGACTTTTCAACTAAGGCAAGTAAGATAAATTTGACTTACAAATCTGTCCTATATCAACAATGACAGATTTACCTGTCTCTCTGATATTTAAGAGCATTCTTGCTGTCAAATTATTTTACCATAAACCCATTTCTACCAATCTGAAATATAAACTTCTATGTTTAAAAAATACCTTTCAAGTAATTAGGAGATACTATAGAGCAGAGCTAGTGAAGGAAACAAGGTTAGTTCATAAATCTATTCCTATTTTAAGTCTCTTCAAAAGTGAGCCAAAATTTACAGAATTTTCTCTCTTTTCATATGCAGCTGTTTTACTAATAAAAGCCTCACAGTACCTTGCAGGGTTTCCAATGGCCACACTGAAATTTTTCAGATTCTGTCATTTCTTCCTCAAAGGTCTGCCTTCACTGCTGCCCGACAAATGTACTCCTCTTGGCCCTGTCTCTCACCACAGCCACTGCACAGCTAGCTCTGAGCTTGTGTTGCTGCTCAGCTTTGACCCCAGCCCCAGGGCTGCTGGCTGTGTGAGATGCAGGCTATTGTGGTCTACAAGAATGTGTGTCCTTCCAAAACTGACACAGCAATTCCAAGTCCCAAGCTGATGCATGAGGAGGTGGGAACTCCAGGCAGTGAGTAAAAAACGAAGATGGCGATCTCATGAAGGGTGTCTTTGTCTTCATAGAAGAGACCTGGGCAAAGAAGACACACCAGGGCATCAGCCGTGTGTAGGACACTGACTGGTTCCTGACACAGACCTGATGGACCCTTGATTTTGGATTTCTGTACCTCCTGAACTTTAAGAAGTAAATTCCTGTTGTTTAACTAGTATGTCAATCAGGTCTCCTTTACTCCATCTGATCTCCCAGAGAATCAACCTCAAGAGAAAAAGGTTCATTCTGGCTCCCAGGTCTAGACATTTCAGCCTGTGCTCAGTTGGTCCCATTGCTCTTGGGTCTCTATCCTCTGATCCCATCACCTCCAAATATTGCATGGACCAACCCTTTAACACATGGGTTTTGGGACACCCAGATTATGGAACTGTGCCCAGATGCACTGAGACAAGGAGGAAAGAGCTCCTTGGTCCATCCAAGGACCTTTCCAAGGTCCATCTACTGTTAGGATTTTCTATTAGAATGACAGTCTCATCCTCGATGATGCAAACAACATTCTCAAGCAGGATTCAGTCTCTTTGTCCAGTGTATCCCTAGCTACTGTAGAGCAATAGGCTACTCCAGCCAGTAGCAGAAAATAGCAGCCATGAGTTATTGATTCTGAGCCACTGTTTGAGATTCTTCTTGTCTTCTCTGGGTTTGGCAGACCTCAGCTACATTCTCCTGTGTAGGTACCATCATCTGGCAAGTCCACAGAGGACCAGCTGGTGGTTAGAAGGGTCCATTGGGACAAATCCTTTCTCCCACACATGGTCTGCTATCCCCCTGCAGGCTACTCTGCTCTAAGAGCTCAGTGAGGTTCAAGACATAATGGAAGTGGACAAAGTCTCTTGAGCTTAGATTAAGAACTGATACCCTGTCACTTCTGCCTCCTTCTGGTGACCAAAGCAAGTCATAAGGCCAGTGCAGAGTCAATGTATCATCCTTAATAGGAGGAGCTTTGAGGCCACATTGCAAAGTGATCAGATACAGGGGTGATGAACAGGTTCTTAGTGAGTTTCTATGGTCGGAGGAGACACTGCAGGGATCTTTGTTCACTTCAATGAGTGCTGTCCCACAGCTTCTTCTGATGTTGCCCCTAGAGCTGTCACTAATTAGTTGCCAGTGCAGCTCTATACATTCTGTTCCATAATTAATTCCAAATTATGGCAACTGAAGCATTTTTCTTTGTCATTCCCTTCTAGAGGCACATATAGAGGGCTGAGATGTGAACCTCCCTGTACATCTTCTTTATTGAGAATCTTGACTTCTGCATGCCCTGCTAGTGCAAGGGGATACAGCAAGCTTCAGAAATATAAGAAGCAGTCTTGCCATTCATTTTCAGAGACACTCACTACAAGCAGGGAGACAGACCTAGAACCCTAATGTGATGATGTGGAACTCTCTGGCATCTCTTCAATTCCTCTGCTCCCATAAAATCCCTCTTTCTTCTGCAGTTTCCATTGCTTTACAGGTTACAAAGATTGTTGACCCAGTTCAGCCTTCTCCCAACCTCAAGTTGCCTGGGTTGCTAAGGTACTTTTTGTCCTGAGTCTTTGAGAATTTAGCTCCTTTAAGAAAAAACTGCTTTTCTGCACAACAGTGTGGAGCTGATGGGGGTAAGTTTCTGGAAGAGGTACCCAGGACAACTGTAAACAAGAGGCATAGAAAAGGATGGTGCTAGTGCCAAGAAGGAGATAGTACTGAAAAGATCAGGGGAAGAGACCAGCTGGTGCAGAGGCTCTAGGTGGGCAGTGCTGCAGTGCTGGACCTGTTCGGTGCATATAATAAGGCCTTCATGTCTCCAAGTGGGTGAATATAAGAGGGCGGGTACAAAGGGATGGTGCAGTCCAGGACAAGCTCCTGCCTGTAAGGCCTATTTGATACACGTAAATAGCTTATGTTACATAGCAAAAATAGGATGGCATTGGAAAGTTTGAGTGGGCAATGACATGAATTGATTTAAATTTTAAAACCAATTTCTGTCTTCTCTGTAGAGAGTGGATTAGAACAAGGCATGAAGAGAAATGGAATATTGTGAAACTATTTTTTTTGGGGGGGGGCAGATCAGCCCACACTGGGGGGTGGGGCTGGTGCAGTGTATAGTACCAGGGATCAAACCATGGTCCCTGTGCTTGCCTATGATTGCCTAAGCAGATGCTGTAGACCGCTGAGCTATCTTGCTGGCCCCTGTGAAACTATTATATCTGAGCAAGGGACAAATGATGGTGGCTCTAGTGAGTATATAAAATATGGAAGGCAGGAGATAAACATGTTCAAGGCACACCTTGGAATCAGAATTCACAAGGCTTGCTAAAGGGCTACATATAAAGGCCAGGAGACACAGGAGTCCACAAAAAACCTACATCTCAAGGATACAAGAGACTTTAAAACGTGTTTCTAGGCACATTTTAATCAATAAGAAGTGGTTGTGTTTTCAAATGACCATGCTTTAGGGAAGAAGAGAAAAGGGAAACAAAGCATAAGGGAGCTTTGAGGTTACAATTGGCATTTAAGTGTCCAGGGAAGACCCCTGTCCTCCTAAGTGGCTCCTGTCACACGGTGGGGGGGACTTGAGTTACCAAGGACAGAAGGGGTGACCTAGAATCACACGAGCTTCCAGAGATTCAACAGAGTCTGAGGCAGCAAGTTCTGCAAACAAAACCAGATTTTCCCACAGAAGGGAGACTATTAATAGCTCTGCTTGATTCCTGAAGTTCAGCTCGTGTCGCTGTCGACCGGGATGGGCGCTGCCCAAAGGTTCTGGATAAACCGAGGACAGGGAAAGGAGACGGTCGGGGAAGCGGAGGGCAGTTCTGAGAATGATCCTAGGTAATGGACTTTTGCTTTTCCTGAGTTATGACTATCAACACAGAGACTTTTACAGATATACAAAAATGAAAGGGAAAATTAAACTTTATTTCAGACCTGTTTTATGAGCTTAGAGAAATAAATCAAACTTTAAAATGCTGTGTTGATTCAGTGCTTAGGGGTTTTTTTAGACTAAAGCTGCTTGCATAAGACTTGGCAAAATATGACTTTAATAGTCTAGCGATTTGAATTTGAAAGGCCTTGAGCTAGCACACAATTGAGTATTGCCAGTGATTTTGGAAAGTTCCAGTTCTATGTAAAGATCAGATCTCCTCCAATGATCAATTGTGTATTTCCACTGGAAAAAAAAAGAAAAACAAAAAAAAAAACTCAAGTCCCTAAAATGTCTTCATTTATTTAACAAGCCTCCAGTGTTTAGAAGGATGTTGGTTTATTTTCTAAAAAGAGAAGGTAATAAGAAACCAATTATAAAAACTAGCATTTGGTGTAATATAATATTGAGGTCCCACTCATGTTTATATGAATAAGATGAACTTAAAGTAAAAATGATTTTTAGTATTTTAAAATCATGTACATGCACCCATGAAAACACAAACAATGCAGTCTTTAAAGGAGCCAAAGTAAATCAGTTATTAGGCCTTCTATATTTTTCATCCCAGTGAACCCCTCCATGACTGTGGTGTCAGAGAGATCTCAGATGACCTGGCCCCTGGCATAGACACTTCTCAGTTGATTCTGTACAGATGAGTTTAAATGTGGTGGTCTGGGCCACAGAGATAGCTCAAAGGTCTAAGCTCCTAAGTGGCAAGCACAGGGACCCAGGTTCGATCCCTAGTACTGTATGCCATGCTGGTCCCACCCCAGGTGCACCCAGTGAGCCACCACCAAGACCAGATGTGGTGGCACACACCTGTAATCCCAGCGCTGAGGAGACTGAAACGGGAGGATTACTGAGTCTGAGCTGTCCAGTAAGATTCTGTACCACATACATAAAATTAAAAATAAAATAACATGGTGGCCATAAAATTTATTTCAGAACAGGGATACTTTAAAGCACAGAAAGAGTGTTTATAAATATTATAAAAAGACAATAAGCATAAATGCCTGCATGATCACTCAAGATTTAAAACATACAACAAACCAGCAAATTGCCAAAAGACAGAAAGGCCTAGTGTGGTTACCTGTAGGTTGAGATCTTAATTCCAACAATCACATTTGGGACCTGAGTACCTACTATGGATGAACAAAAGTCCTTCCTTGATCAGTGTTCCAGTACTGGGAGCTGAGCTTCTGCATAAGCACTGTTACTTTGTGACTCTATCTCTGGGGCATAGCACTCCCTCAGTACCTGTGGTACTAGACTATGCATCTTAGAGCTCTAAACTCACACCACAGTACGGCCTGTGCTTTAAACAAAACTGTTTCCTGTTCTAACATGTTTGTTATATACTGAAGGTGATATTATAATTCTTAATACCGTTGCACAATTTCTGCATGGTTGTAGGTAGATACCCACATAAATGGCTTAGCCAGTATCTCAGGGACTTGTATACATAGAAGTAAAAAGCTCAATCTTGTATCACCCACATGCTGTGTAAAAATAATGGACATTGGAAGGAATATGTGCATTTTCCTCACAGAATGTCAAATATATTGTGGGTCTTAAGAAATCCTCATAAAAGCCGGGTGTGGTGGCACATGCCTGTAATCCCAACACTTGGGAGGCTGAGGTAGGAGGATCGGTGTGAGTTCAAGACCAGCCTGGGCTACAAAAGTGAGCTCAAGGCCAGCCTGAACTGCATAGTGAGACCCTGTCTCAAAAAGAAAAAGGAAGAAGAAGAAGAAGAAGAAGAAGAAGAAGAAGAAGAAGAAGAAGAAGAAGAAGAAGAAGAAGAAGAAGAAATCCTCATAAAGATAAATTATTCACTGTGAAAAATTACAAGATGTGGACAGGAGAGATCAATGCTGTGTAATACCAAGCTGGACACATGCACAAGTTGACTTCTTATAAAAAGGAAGCATTTATGAGTTGCAGCTGGCTTTGGTTAATGCCTTGGTAATTTATAAGGTCGAACCATTTGGCTTTTTGTTTGAATTAGAGGTATGAGAGCAAACAGAATCTTGTTTCACCAAATAATCAGGTTAGAGGTGCTAATGTCATACAATTTGTATGCAGTGGGATATAAGTGTAAGATATGTGTGCAAACACGTATAGAGTCAACAGATATTTTTTGAGGTCTTTGTTTTGTTTTTATTCTTTGGAAACAATCATCTTTGGGACAGCCAAGGGTCCTTAACTGAGTTATGATGGAGAAGGTAATAGAGACGGAAGCAATTTCAAGTCTTTGCACAAATATTCCTGGTTTATTCCATTACAGATGTGCAGAGTGGTTCTTTAAATGAAATGAATGCATGGCAATTTTGCAGAAATAAAGAATATGCAGCCTATCTCGTGCTGACACATATAATACAAGAAAATGAATGAGATAGGAGACAGCGCTGATGCGGGTGAGCATGGATTTCTCTTTGCTGAAGATACTCATTGAGGCCTCGCCGAAAAATAACATTCGTGCAGAAACTTGAAAGAAGAAATGGCCCAGAAGTTGGAGAAAACTTGAAATGGGGGAGGTGGGTATTGCAGGGTGAAGATGAGTTAGTGCTGAAGTCTTGAGAGAGGAATGTGCATGTTATGTTTTAGAGGCAGGGACTCCTCAGTGTCAAACTATTGAGTGAGCAAACCGCAGAAGATGAGGCTGAGCAACCGTGGTGCCTGTGGTTGCTACGTGGTGGTCTGCTGTACAAGATAAACTGTAGAAGTGCCAGAAAGAAGTGCCATTTTACTCTGTTTATCCTGCCTAATCTTTTCTAGGGTTTTCATTTCTAATCTTCGTGATTAACATCTGTTATCTGCAGAATATCTTTATAAAATAAGACTTTGGAATTTTGCTTTTCTTATTGAAAATTTGCTTTTTGGCAAAGGGTCCAACCTCCACTTGCTGCAATGTTATTCGAAGGAGAAGTAAGAACATCTATGCCAATTCTGGAAAGCATGATACATTTAGTTGTTAGACAAGTGGAAGATTTCCTTGCTGATATGCTGTGGAAAGGAAAACATTCCTTTTCTCTTGTATATGTGTGCTGCTCTGTGCGAGTTCTTGGTGTGTCTGCACTGAAAAATCTATTCCTAGCCCACAAAAAACCAACCTTGTCTCTAATTGCATAAAATATTTTAAAAATTCTATACACAATGGCAGTTGAATTATGGATTTATAAGGAAGAAAGATATTTGCTTGCAACGTAGGAGAAAAAAAACCAACAAAGAAAAGTGAATATTCAGCATCAAAATGTATTTCATGTCTGTCTATCTATCTATCTATCTATCTATCTATCTATCTATCTATCTATCTATCTATGTATATCAGCAGACTAAAGCTCCTGCGTAGAGGGCAGCAGGCCAGGTCTGGATCCCCAGAGGGCAGTGCCACCCCTGCCTCTGGGGCACTGTGATTGAGACTGAGCATGGTGGTGTGTGTGCCTGTAATCCCAGTGCTTGGGAGGTTGAAAACAGGAGGATAACTATGAGTCTGATCTATGCCATGAGAACCTGTAGACCCTGTACTGAAGAAATATGTATTTATATTTATGTATCTAGGCTTATACACTTTAATACTCAATGAAAAGACTATTCTCTCTGTCCGTATGCTTAGTCCCCTAGGCATCACCACATCATAAGTGAAAAGTTTAGGATAAGGAAGATTCAAGTTTGACTTCAAATTCTTTCAGGTCTAACTTAAAATTTGTAAGGATTTTCTCATGTGGTATGTTAGGACGATTCAGAACAGTACGTTTTATATAACAAATGCTCAGGAAAGCATAGTAATTGTCTACTCCTTGTCTCTTTCCTCATTCATGGTTCCTAAATTTAATCACTATTTCCTATTGGTTTTCACCAATTAAAGTATGAGCGCTGCTCCTTGGTCTGTATATCTAATACAATTAACTAAATTGTTTATGTACTCATTCAGTCAGCACTTACTGAACACAAAGAGCTGTAAAAAATAATGGAGGTGCCACTAAGATTTTCATTTAAATTGTGATGCCTTGAATGGAAAATGTAGACACAGGATCAGTGAGATAGCTCAGTGGACTAAAGCGCCTGCTTAGACAGGCTCATGCAAGGCAAGGACAGGGGTTCGATCCTAGGCACCCACCCAGGGTGGGCTAAGCCAGCCACAGAGTCTGACTGTAGTCATGCACACCTGTAATCCCAGCACTGGGGAGGTTAAAAACAGGAGAATCACTGTGAGTCCAAACTGTGTGGTGAGACCCTGTAACAACCAAATACATTTTAAAAAAGAAGAAAATGTACATGCAGTGTCCCACCATACCTAGTGCAGTGGCAGCCATTGAGCATATTCAAAATATGCAGGATTTAGTCTTGTAGAATTAGGCAAGAAAAGCTAGTGATAATCTTGTGTATGCCCCTTGCTTTGAGTCAAAATTTGTGGCTAACAATAGCTCAATATTGTAATGTGATTCTTCAAGTAGAGAGTCATTCTGTTTATTATAGTAACACACAGTTCTGCTTGACAGGTGAGAAATAATAAAGTAGGGTGTATATTGCTCAATGCTGGAAAACCAGTGTCATGGGGAATCAACAAATATGAACTTTAAACATCCATAAATAGCACGTCCATAAAGTCAGTGGAGCGTATGAAGATCATTTAGGGGAAATTAAATTATATAAATAACCATTCATTAAATTATATAAACAATAACTAATTAAATTATACAAACAATAACCAAGTGGAAGTTCTAGAAGTAACACTCCACAGAAACTGAAGGCAAGAAAATAAATGAGTTAAACAAGTAAATTAGACACAGTAAAAGAGAAGACCAGAGAAACTGGAAACAATTGAGTAGAAATAGCCAAGTCAAAATAGGAAGACAAATGATGGTGGCATCTTGGGAGAGCACAGGCTGGTTCATCCCTAAATCTGGCAACATATTACACACCTTGGAGACAAATATACAGTGCATTTTCTTGTGCTTCCTAGCAGTCCTCCCTAGGTCACGATTTTTCCTTCTGCTTCTGGACATCCTGGGCTTGGGTGTAGCACTGTACACTGTCACACTGTATAGAAAGGACCCCGCAGCACAGTGTGACAGTGTCCAGCAGCCACGAGAGGTGCTTCTGTGCCAC
>PVKN010007558.1:0-25913 GCA_004027915.1 Capromys pilorides | reverse complement strand
ATACTAGTAATAGTCTGTCTGAAAACGAAAAAATTTTTTTTTGATAGTATTAAAAAATAAAATACTTTAGAATAATTAACCAAGGAAGCAAAAGATTTTTACACTGGAAACCATAAACATTGCTGAAAGGAACTGAAAATGATACACACACACACACACAAAAAAAAATGGTAAGAAAGCTCATCTTCATAGGCTGGAAAAAGTTAATTTTGTTAAAATGACCACACTACTCAAAGCAATATCACCTTCAATGCAATTCTTATCAAAACCCCAGTGTCATTTTTCACATATAGGGAAAAAAACTCTGCAATTTATATGAAACTGCTGGACAGTGACTAAAACAATTTGAGAAAGAAAAACAGAGCATCACACTCCTTAATTTCAAATTCTAATACTATAATAACCAAACTAACATAGCACTAGCATAAAGGCAGACACAGACCAGTGAAAAAGGACAGACAGCCCAGAAATAAATCCAAGCATATTTTCCAACCTCTGACAAGGCCACCAAAAGACAGACTAGGGAATGATGATCTTGTCAAGAATGGACAGCAAAACTGGATATTCATTGTAGGAGAATGCAACAGCATCATTATCTTACACCATGCATGAAAATACACTCTAATCCTAAAGGCCTGGAACAGTAAAACTCCTAGGAGTAAAACAAAGAGGAACGGCTCTTTGATACTGGCCTTGGCAATGTGTTTTGCTTTGTTTATTGTTTTTTGATCTCACACCAAAAGCTTAGGCCTGAGAACAGAGAATAAAGATGGGACTGCAGCAAACTAAAAAGATTTTGCACAGTAAAGTAAGAAAAAAAAAAAAAATCAAGAAAACCAAAAGGAAGCTATGAATTGGAAGAGAGTATTTGTAAACCATGTGTAAGAGATTCTCAAAATAAAGAACTCAAACATCCTTTGAAATGTAAATTGAAAGTCACTGTGAACTATACGGAGTATCTCAAAAAACAAGAAAACAGGGCTAATACAAGGTCTGCACAAGTAACTACATAACCAAATGAAGTCACTGCCATCGCCTCACGAAGACTCTCTGCATGTCCCCATTTATTGATGTATTATTCAAAAAACCAAAATATATAAACCTATGTATGAAGAGTAAGTTAAGAATTTATGCATATACACAGTAAGATTATTTATCCTTTTAAAAAAGGAGATGTTGTCTTTCCCAACAATACAAATAAACTTGAAGGTCATTATGATAATAAAAATTAAGACAGACACTGAAAAGAAAAACACATCATCTTACTTGTATTTTCAAAGGAACAAAAACTGTTGAATGTGTGCAAACAGAATATAAACACAGTGGCTAGTAATGGGAAGATAAAACAATAAGTAGTTTATAAATCTAATAGTATTGTACATTGAAAATCTGTTTCCGAGATGTTAAGCACTCTTTTTGTAGTTGACACAGTCTCACTATGTACTTCAAGCTGGACTTGAGCGGGATAACAGCTGTGCACAACCAGTAGGCACTGTAGCCATAAAAACAAGGAGGTGATTTAGAGGTTTTCGTAATGGTGGCAATCTTTTCACTATCAAAACATATTGTGTACCATCTGTGTGTGTGTGTGTGTGTGTGTGTATATATATATACATATATATGTTTAAAATATTAAGATTTTGTGCTCTACAGAAAACATTTTTCTACTGTTAACCTATTATTAATATTTGGTCATTATAAAAGGATCTGGAAATAAAGTGAAATGCTAACATGAAAACATACATTCATCCATCCAGATTTGCTGTTGGCTAGATGGCAAAATCCGGGAAACATGTTAAAATCTAGATGGATTTAATTCCTCACTCAGTTTTGCCTAGATGTGTTCTTATATCTCAAGCCCATTTTTATTTAAAATACTAACGTGGGAAGATGTGAATTGAGATTTTTTTTTTTCACTACTTCTATTTGCCTTCCTTCTTTTATAGTCTTAGCAGTGGTAGGTTTCTCTTTTAGAAAAGAAAAAAATGAAAAGCACCTAGAAGGCTTGCCAGGTAATTGCATCCTATTCCCAAGTCAGGATTTAACTAAACCTTAAAATTCACACACAGTTGTATTATTATATAAGTAGATTTTGGACAGTTCAGCTCCAGAAAATCTGTAAACTTGACCAGAGGAAGTGAATCTTGATCCTTTGTGCTACCTTTCCTCTTAGTTCTTGAGAGCTTATAGCCACAAGCCTGCTCTTTTTTTTTTTTTTTTTTAGTCTGCAGTGGGGCAATGCCCTTGCTCAACACTGAAATTGCATCCCAGGGGACCAAATCCCACACATTACTGACAAGGCAAAAGCTAGATAAACATATGCTCTATCATGTTGATCAAACTCCAATCTTAAATTCTATGCTCTGGAGTTTGACTTAGAGGAAATTCTGAATTTGCCAATGAATTATGTGTTTAATTTTTCTCTCAGAGACCCAAGACTCTCGCTCTTACAGAAATGTAAAATGTTATATATTTTAAATAATATTAGCATAACTTCTGGGGAGTTTTAACTCTTAAAACTAAATGTTAACTATTCTTGATTTTATATCATAGTTAGCAATCATTTATAGTACCAATTCTGAGTAGAAAACGCACCTTAGTATTTGATAGCTTGTGCATATAATGCCCACGAAAAGGTGTTTATTTTGCAGTACAAGAGACTAAATTTAGGGCCTTGTTCTTGCCAGGCAGGTGCTTATGCCACTGAGTTATCTCCCTTGCCCTCAGTAAGGTGATTCTAAGACTCACAATCTTACACAGTAAGTTAAAATCCTTAAAATAGATTTGGATTGTATTTATACCAGCCACCTGTGGTTCCCCTGCAAGAATTCATATTTAACCAGTTCCTCTGAATTTCTTTCCACAGAATACATGCCCAATTTTCACCATATTCTATTTGTGAGAAACAAACTCTTTATTCTTTGTTTCCTTCTAGGTACTGTTTTCTCTCCTATTTTTTGTCTTGTGCAGCCAAAAAAAGTGTACATTTTCTATTTAATATCTCTATCCTGATTGACATGAACTATTTCTTCCTAGTAGATATCATGGTCATGAATTTATTACTATCAAAATATGATTTACTTAATACTTGGAATATGTTTATTTCTTATATGTTTCATGTCTTATATGTTTCAAATATTCCTAAAAAAAATTGAATCTAAAATATTGTACACATGCATCAGTGTGCATGCATAGCTGTAACAATGAGTATTTTAACCCACCAAATTCATAAATTCAAATCCTAGCTCATAGGATCTCTATTTAAAGAGTGACTTTATTTAAAGGAGTCTTTACAAAGGAAATCAAGTTGAAATGCAGTCACCAGGAGGGTTTCAGTTCAGTAAGTGGTGTTCTTCTTAAAGGAAATCTCAACACACACAGGCCCATGGGGACCAGATATGAAAACACAAAGAATGGTATGTCAGACACACTTGCAAGCCACAGAGGCAGGTCTGGAACAGAACCCTTACAGATCTGGTCCTCAGAAGCCAACCCTACCAACACCTTGATTTTGGTCAAATCACCTCTGGAACTACAAGTTAGCAATGATTTTTCATTGTATAAGCCATCCATGGCAGCTATAGGAAAATAGGGTACTTTTGCAAAATGACTTCCAAAGTAGCTGTAACAATGGGTATTTTAACTCATATAAATAAATTAACTGTCTGTCCACATTTTATCAGTACTGTCAGTTTTTGTAATGACTTTCTAATTTTTATGAAAAAAAAATTAAAAAGGGAGTATATCTTTTTAACACATAATTTGTATTTCAAACCAGGTTTAGTATACTTTTTTTGGTTTTATGTCCTTTTATTTTGAAATTCCAGAATTCAAATGGATTAATAGGAACTACTCAGAACAAATCACATGATTTCAATATAATTTGATACAATGATCTAGACTATAAATCATATTTAACTATTCACAGATTAACTATCTACTGCAAAATACGCATTCTGAGATAATCGTCTATTTGGAAAAGTACACTTCTAAAAGGTGAAAGTCACAACTATATACTACAAAATTATTCTCATGTGAATAGCATACAAAATAAGGATCATTATGCTTCTGGAGAATATTCACCTCTGACTCTCTGTTGCAAGTCCACAGCAAAAAGCTCAACATTCTTCAGACGGTATCACGAAGTATAGAGCAGCCAAATACAACTAAATCTGCCTTACAGGGCTGCTATGTTTCTCCACAATCACTGTATATGATTATCCTATTGGAAGACCCGTGCCCTGGCTTTTTTTTTTTTGCAGTGAGACTTTTTCTCCTCCTCATGAGTTACCATGTGAGTTTTGAGATTGATAGCTTGAACAAACCTCTTGTTACATCCTGGGAAGGGACATGAGAAGAGCTTCTCCCCAGTGTGGATGCGCACGTGCGTGCGGAGGTTGAAGTCCAGGGAGAAGCGCTTCCCGCAGCCTGCGAAGGTGCACTGGAAGGGCCTCTCACCCGTGTGCATCAGGAAGTGTCGGGTCAACTTGGAGTTTTCATGGAAGGCACGCCCGCACTCCGCACACACATAGGCTCGGGGTGCATGCACCACCAGGTGCTTCCGCAGGGCATTTTTATCTCTCAGCTTCTTTGTACATCCACTATGTGGACAATCCAGTGCCTCTGGAGCATCATGATCTTTATCTTGCAGGAATTTCCTTTCAGCAAATTCTCCAAGTTGCTTAGGATCCAACAGGGCAACGCCAGGTGCTTCTCCAGCTGGCAGCTTACCTGCCAGGTATTCAGTGTGCCCAACATGTGAATCCCTTTCAACTATCTGTGGCATGGGCTTTTGCCTTGCTCCATTTTTCATGTATTCCAAAGAACATTCAGTAAGGGAGCTGGTTGCAAAAACCTGTTGAGTAAAACCTTCTTCTGCGTATTTGCTTACGTTTTCCAAGGACTTAGGAAGGAAATCTTCTAGGTTGGGTTCAGAAAACTGACTTGTTATTATGCATTCTACGTAGCTGTCAGGGAAATCCTCCTCTTTGCTGGTTTGAGGACTAGGTTCAGGTAAGAAGCCTTCATCACACAGGGTCCCAGTCATAGAAACTGGGTTCATTTCTGCCTCAGGGATCAGGTTTGCCTTGCACTGTTTTGGCTTAAATCCATGGAGGGCTTGTCCACCCTGGCCTTTCTGGCCACTTGTTTTAGCCCTTCTCTTCATCTGCTGACTCATGTCTTTCCACACACTGCTTTCTGGAGCCTGCTGCCTTTTTGAAAGTTCTCACCAGGAAGGATCAGTCACGTTCAGGTAGCTGTGAGCACAGGTAAGTTGTCTTCAACACACACCTGCTTTATGATAATAACCCCATTAGAACCATTGTCAGAGAAGGACCTCAAAAAATGGTTTAGAACACACTTTGTAATAACAGAATGGCTTATATTTACATATTCTCTGATGAACTCCCCAAGAAAATTATGGGATAAGACATGGGCCAATCCCAGATATTTGGTATACATGAATTATCTGACCTAGCTCCCACCTCTTAATGACTAGGCACTGCTGTGGTACTGGCCTGCCTTAGGCACGTGCTACACTAAAAGTTATGCTTCTGACTTCTGCACATGTAAGATGTGTCAAGCTTAGAAGGCAAGAGCTATAGAGTAACACATTTTAAACAGTCAAACCTTTACGGAGACAACTACTGCATCAGATTAAAAAATCTGAACCAGGTGAAGCAGCTAAAACACCACTATTGTCAATGGATGTAGCAAATCTGACAACTTACGCAAAATGGTATTGTTTTATTATTTGTATTCATTCTACAAATATGTACTGGATCCTGCTACATTACTAGGCAGGGAATCACTACTTTGTTTCTCTAAAGGGCCAGAGTAAAGCTCTGAGGTTCTCTGGAATCATGGAGCTCTGGAGTTTTACAGCTGCAGTATGAAGCAGTCATAGGTGACACATCCAGAAATGAAGCTAGCTGTGCTACAATAAAATGGATACAGACTAGATTCCACCCATGGGCTGTGATTTCTCTGCCTACTGTTCTAGAAGGCAGTAATACAGACAGGAAAACACTTAAAATCCACAGTACTCAATGAATGGCCAGAGTAATTTAGCCCTGAAGTTCCCCACCATTTCCTTCTTCTTCTTTTTTTTTTTTTTTGGTACCAGAGACCAAACTTACACTTTTCAAGCAGGCGCTTAAGCTGCTCAACTATCTCCCCAGCCCCTTAAAATTTAAAACGAAGGTGGAGGCTGCAGCTGGAAGACTACAAGTGTGAGCCCAGGCTGGGCAACTTAACAATAATCTGTCTCAAAATTAAAAAAGGGCTTGGGCTGTACCTCAGCATGAAGGCCCTGGGTTCAATACCTGATACTGCAGAAAAGTAAAAGCTGTACCATTTAAAAGTTATAGCATGAATGTGTTACTGCTGCTTTTGTAAGAGCCTTTTTTGCTCTTAACTGTGTGCCTGATAAAAGTTCTGATATTGTTCTGATGTCCTATTTCAAGAACAAAAATTAAATGCTTTTTAAATAAGGTCAAGTGTGAATTGGTGCAGTAAACATTAACAGATTGAAAATACTTTAAAATAGCCACATTAAAAGAAAAAGCATCTCAAAAGATTCATGCCATTCATTTTGGGCAATAATACAATACAAACAAAATGTGTCAGCTAAAGAAAGAGTTTATAATTTTTCTTTATAACATTTGACAGAAAAAAACTTAAAAATGTTAGTTTATCATGTCCTTTAAAAAAGTGAAATAAACCTTGGAAACTACACAGGAATATTTCACAAAATTGTAGCGCCTTGGGAGCATAATTACTAGGATCAAACACAAAAGCTTCTTTACTTCAATTGTCTATAAAACTAGTTTCATTTTTCGCCCCCTAGCATATGTCACTCTCTTTCTCTCTCCTATTCAATCATAATAAACTCTTCCTCCAATAAAGCATCACATGAGCCCATTGTACATGTTCTGTGCTGAAATACTGCCCATCTTTACTATCTCTATACGTGTACAAACACACAGTGTTCTCAAGGCTTTTTAAATTTTGTGTTACTGATTAAACCCAGGATCTTCACACTGAGCTACATCCCCAGCCCTTTTTAAAATTTTGTGATAAACTGCCCAAGCTGGATTTTAGCTTGTGATCCTCCTGCCTCAGCCTCCCAGACTGCTGGGATTACAGGAATCCACTACCAAGTCTTTGTGCTAAATTTCCCTCTTGTTGTTGGTCTCATGTATAAGGTGTGTCTTTCCTGTTAGGCCAGCCTATCTTGTTCACCACATCCCAATAATGAGCACATTTGTTTAATGAAATAAATTGAAGCATATATGTTATTGTGTCAGTGTTTTCTGATTTAGCAATCATTTAATAATAGTTTATTAATTCAGAACTTTAGACACAATATAAAGTTCAAAAAGTTACAAGATGTTATCTAGAAAAGCATCTCATAGGGACCAGAGGTGGGGTGATAGGAATTTGCTCAATTTACTAAGGTCCATGCATACAACTTACTTTTCTAGGATAGTCTTAGTGTTATTTGTCAGATTTCCTAACATTTTGCAATATTTTTTTTTTACAGTTTGCAAGCATATGAGAATTACATTTGAAAAGGAAGTTTATCAATTTATTATTAAAAAGCAGTTTATATAACAATATTCTGTTAGTGAAAATAACTCCATTAACTTACAGGATAAACATGTGATGAAGACAAAACCTTAACATTAAGTAGACCCTTGGCTGCCTGTTGTGCACGTGCTTGCAAATTTAGCTTTCCGGGAGGCTGGGGCAGGAGAACCCTAAATTGAATCCAGTGTCATCTCCAAAAACAAAGAGTCCAAGGATGTTAGGAATGTAGCTGTATGTTAATTCTCAAGTACCTCACTCACCTGCATACAATCATGCACCAAAGGGGGGGGGCACGACGACACACACATTGGGGATTAACTCCGTTTTATACCTCAAGCTGCCATAGGAGTACTTTCATGGCATATATTTAATTATTAAATCATCTCACCAATATGGTGAACAAGGGCAGCAAAAGATGCAAAGTTCATGGTTACTACTGAACTTGGCTCCTACTGGAATGGGGAAGACACTCAGGGGTAAATAATATAGTTTCAGACTGAAAAACACATCCGAGCACGAGAGTTTGTCTTTACAACAAATGTCTGGCGAGGTTTCCAGGCAGGGGCCATCAGAATGAAACCGTAAGTCGCATTGGGCCTGGTAGCAGCGCACAGGGCAGCATGGCGGACACAGGGGCGGCCATCTTCCTGGCCAACATGACGGCCGAGAGGCCCCGAGAACGCCGCTTGGGCCGAAAGGTTACTCAGAGAAGTGGATTTGGAAAGGGTAAAAATCAAAAGGATGCCGTAGTTGGCAATGCAATGACCCAAGAAATGACAGCGGTCTAGGGCGAGGTGGGGGTGCGCTGCCGCGAGGGCAGGAAAGATAAGGAAGCGCCACGCTGGCCTCTTGGGCACGGGCTGGGGCTTGGGGAGGCGCTGAAGGCGGGCCCCAGCTCGGCGGACGTTTGCAGCCCTCCCCAGCCCGGCCCCCTAGCGATCCTGCGCCTCGCGACCCTCCCGCCTCGTCCTCCCGAGCGCTGGGGCGTGGTCAGGCGCCCGCGGCCGCCAGCGCGCGGTCCAAGGCCAGAGAGCGCGGACCCAGGACTCCGGGTTTCCCTGCTCCTGGCGGGGCCCTCGCGGCGGGGCGAGGCGTAAAGGAGCTCGACCCAAGGCCGCACGCCAAGGGAGGCGAGCTCGTCCACGCGCACCTCGCGGGACGAAAGGTACAAGAAGTTCGCAAGCTCGTACTTCACAGCCGTGCTCCATCTCCCCTCATCCTGTTCGCAAAGCGGGGGCGGCGGCCCAGCCCGGCTCCCTAGGTTCCGGGACGCCCAAGCCGCCCCAGACGCCCCATTTCCTCAGGGCGGGAAACAGGACTCACCCGTGCTGTGCGAGGTCCCCTGGGGTGGATCGCCCACGCGGTTGCTCCGGTGCGCGCGGCCTCGTGCTCGGCCTCCAACTTCCGCCGCTCCGACAACGCGGCCGCGTGCCGAGCCGATCACTCAGGAGGGATCCGAGCTCCGGAGCTCACTTTTGGAGCGTGAGGCACGGCGGGCGGGTAAGGGGGCGGGGCCTGGGCGGGCCCGGGGCGGGGCCGGGCGGGAGGGCGGGGCCGGGCGGGAGGGCGGGGCCGGGCGGGAGGGCGGGGCCGGGCGGGAGGGCGGGGCCGGGCGGGAGGCCTCATCAGCTGGGCGCTCAGGGGATCAATTTCCTGAGCCCTGGAGGACCCGGCTTCAGTAAGCTGTAGGCACCCGAGCGTCCCTGAACAACAGGCCATGTAGGTGTGCAGCCAAATGTAAACTTTTCTGTGTGGATGAAATGCAACTCAAGCAGAGATGGGAATAGTAGTTTAAGCGAACACACACACATGTACACATACGTGTACACATACACACACACACACACAGAGTCTTCCACACTTCTTATGTGCTCCTGGTCTCAGATGAATTCCTATTACTACTCTTCCTGTTGATGTGACCACTCTAATCCTTGAATGTCACGCAACTTACTTTGAAACATCTGTCAGTCAGTGTTCACCGCTGGCCGCGGTTGAGTGAAATTTATTTTATTTTATTTTATTTTTACTTTAAGATATTTTTATTTTTTATTGCATTTAATAAATAATGTCAGTTTCAAAACGCGTTAGTAGTACATTTCTAGTGTTTGATACAATGCATATTGTTGTCCTAGTAGTTATACAGAGCACAGGGTGTGGACGTGATAATTTTTCTAATCATTATTGGTACAAAAAATTTGTTCTCATTGAACTAAGAGAAAGTATTGTATATATAATCTAATGTTCCATAATTGCAGTGGGTTACTGGCAAAACTGGCAATGATGTAAGCTGTTAATGTAAGCCTTTTATAGCTCAGTATACTAATCTAGCTTTACGTTTTATGCCTCATGTTTAAACTTTTCTGCTGGGTGGTTAAGGGCAAGTTAAAGCAAGACCTGTATAATAAAACATGGAACTTTCGTATCTCCCAAGGTCAGTCAAATCCACTCAGGATTTACTTTGAAACTATGTACAGTGCTTTGTAGAACTGTTGTCAGTGTCAGAATTTAATAGTTTGCATAAATACCCGCACTATTAAAATACAAACCAAGTCAGTGTTTCACAGCCTCTTAAATTTCAGCGTGAAGCTTTTGTACTGTTCACATATTAGAGAGCAGCTCTTCACCGTTTGTTGAGTAAATTTTAATTATGGGATTGGAAAATAGCAGATAATCTCCAGTAGGGAAAATATGCAAACTGTTTTCTGTTTGTTATTCTCTAGTTTCCCCACCAAGAATAAAGTCTCCTTCTCCATGTAGAAGTTAGATAAAGCTTCCTTTAGTTCCTTGAGAACTTTACCTTTGAACATACTGTTCACAGCAAAACTCTAAAGGCAAACTTTAAAAAAAGAAACAACAACAAAAAACTGCTCCTGGCCTCTATAGCACCTGTGGTGGTCTTTTTAGAAATGACACCAATGTATTGTTAGATCTTGTATCACTCAGGCTTTTTCTCTTAGTTTCTTTCTCTCTTTTTTGTTGTTGTTGGTGATAGAAACATTTGGATTTCATTAAGAAATATGACAAATTAACCAAAAACTTCTAAGTAGAACACTCTTTCTAAGCCTTTCAAATGGACAAACACATACAGTTTAAGCAAAAGATCCTTTCTTTAACCTAAATCATGAAAACCACACCCTTGTTTTACCCTTTGTAATGAAGCAGACAATGAATGAGATAAAGACTTCCTCCACCATGGCTGACTATCTGCTCACTCAGTTCCTGTGAGAATGTGTTTCTGCAAGAACTCTGGACACCACCTTTGAAAATACAAAATGCCCTTTCCCACTCCACCTCATACCGCATTATTTTTCATTCCATTTTGATTTAGTTCTCCTTTCCACAGCCCCCCAAAAGTAAACAAGAATGAATGAATGCATCTGTTGTCATCTGATCTCATCTCAAGGGAAATTTAATTTCTCCAAAATGACTTAGAAAATCAATTACACAGTGAAATAAAATCAAGAAATGGGCTGTTTGTTGAAGTTGACCACAAGGGACAGTGTACTGCAACAAGTGCTTTTTGGATTAAATAGAGAAGATGCTGAAATTGTAGTCATATTAATTCTATGAATAATAGTTTTGTTCAGGCACCCGATGCAGCAGAGAAACAGGCAGAAGGAAAAAGGGAAAGGGGCTTTATTATCTTGGAGGATACAGAGAGAATTTGGGGAAGATAAGGAATTCTCTTAATTCCAACAAAGGGAGACTGAAGCTTTTATGGCCTTTTGCCTGAGGTGGAGTTTGAACGGGATGTTTAGATATACCTGAGGGAACTGATTGGGGGTCTTCCCTGGGGCAATGGGAAGGGTGAAAGGAAATTGTATCCTGGGCTGAGTTGGAGTAGAAGGCGGAGGAGGTGGTCTTGGGAAAGATGGGCTTATATTTTAAGGGCTTCAGCCATGTTAGATGACCACCATGATGACTTAGCAATTTATACTAGGGCCAGGACCTATCAATGAATGCTAGTATAGCCAGTTTTCAGAAACTGTATTTTGATCCTTTATATACACACAGGATTTCACAGACTACACAGATTTGTATCTCTGTCCTAGACAATGTGCTGCTAGAATTTGTAAGCTAAATAAGTGGTCAGGGCCAGAACTAGGATAAGATAGGTGACTTGCTAGTCCCTAACAATTGCAAATGGTACCCAAAACTCAGGAATCAAGATTCACAAAGTTTTAATTCAATATTTTTAGAAATTAAAAAATTAGTGAATAGTTTCTGATGAACAAGATATCTAAATCATTGTGCTATTAAATGGCTCAGAATGTGTTCATCATTAGAATCATGAAGGGTCTGTGCTTTGTACTGTGAGAACTCCTCGAAGAGAATTTGGAAGTTTGGATAAAGTTTCCCTGGACCTGCTGTGATCTGAGGGAAGATTCAGGAATGGCGGCAGATCTTCCCAGACAGTAAAGAGATAACTACTATTTTGAGGGAGGCATGGAGACCAGGACAGAGGGAGGGGGAGACAGGGCACAGGCTCAGGCCCAGAACTTGGGGAGCGGTGAGAGCGTGGGTCTGCAGCTCCAGAGCCATGAGAAGGTACAGCTAGAAGGCAGTGAACCTTGTCTGTGAATGAATGCTCACTAACCTGAAGCGCACAGAGCATTATTTCATTACTGGAGCTCAGGCTATCTCTATTGGATTTAACTAATATTGAAAGCTTTGCATGCATAGTCTGTTTTTACCTTGAAATGAAATTTATAAAGTGATTATTATTACCACTTTATAAATTACTGTAATTACTAGAATGTTATCTACATTTTGAAATGATAGCCCTAAGGCACAAGGAAATTTTGCACGCTGGTGTCCAAACAGATTAGAACTCTACCGCACTATGGTTTAATATAGCATTTTACATTAAAGTGTGTATTTTATAGATGCTATAGCTGCATTTTTATTTTAAAAAGATCTCACATTATTTTGTTATAATTCATAATACCCCCTTCAAACTTGTTTTATCTTGATGGCCACCTTATGAACTGTTATTATCCATTTTATGGATGAGGAAATGAACAGTCAGTGATGATAAATGTCTTACTTAAAACCATACAAATATTAAGTTTATGGGAGCATTAAGACCCCAAGTCTTACTCTCTTGACTTGACATTTAAATGTAAAGTTAACTTTTCCAAGTCTAATCAATTGTTTAAAGGGTATATTTAATTTATTATAATTATCATCATCATCATCATCATTATTATTAGAGAAGGTCTTTCTATGTAGTTCATTGTTGAGGCTGGCCTTGAATTCACTGTGTAGTCCAGGCTGGCCTAAAACTCTAAATGATCCCATTGCCTTGGCCTTCTGCATTTTGGGATTACAGGCATGTGCCACTGTGCTTAGCTTTATTGTATTTTGGAGTTTCTATGGGAGAAGGGACCAATCAGCAATTAATATATGAGTCTACTTAGAACTCAGTATCTTAGTAGAGTATGATTTTTTAAGAGTACATACTACGTACATGTCTCAGTTATTCTCTCATTGCTGGAACAAATACCTGACACCCAAAATAAAGGAAGGAAAGGTTTATTTAGCTCACAGTGGAGGTTTCAGTCCGTATTCGGCTGCCTCCAAGGCAGACTAGCACAGGGAAGAGAGCATCCAGTTCATGGTGGCGGGACAGCAACAAAATGGTGACAGAGGCAACTGACCAACCAGGGCAACAGAGAGCAACAGAAGGTCTGTTGCTGTGTCTCTCTTATGTTACATTCAGGCTCTCTGCCTCAGGTTATCTGTCAAAGGCCACACCCATAATCCCAGCAGTACTAAAACCCATAATCCTAGTGGATCATGAGTCACTCTAAAACTCTAGAAGTCTCCGCCCTAAAACTGCATGAGGATTTGGGGAACAACTAGACACAAACCATAACAGTACACCTGTCTCTGACTGTATTTTTATTTTTAAAATCTAGATGAAAGACGTTTGGTACTTCAAGCTGAAATAAATAAAATGTGTCATCATGCTGTCTCGTTTTTTCAAAAGTTTTCATGATTTTTCAGATGAAAGTTATAGTCATGCAAATATTATATTTCATCTTCTCTATCAGAATTTAGCCATAGACTTAAATACAGGAGCTAAGAGCTGCTTTTTAGATGTTAGATTCTCCTGAGATTTTGACAGTGACTGGTGAAGTTTTATTTTTCTGAAGTTTCATAAGGTTCTCTTTTTCTCTTATTGCTATATCTGAACATCTATGTGCCTCCCAAATCCATGCATTGAAATCCACTTCCCAGGTGATGGTTCTCAGAGGTATGACCTTTAGGAGGTCACGGGGCTGTGATTTCACAAACCAGGTCAGTGCTCTCATAAAGGGTGCCTGCAAGTGTGCCCTCCTGCCATGTGAGGACATGTACCAAGTGTCCTCAATGGGTAAAGGACCTCCAGGCGCCAGATCATCTGATCCTTTCATCTTGGACTTTCCAGCCTCCAGAAATACAAACAATATTTTTTTCTTATGAATTACCCCATCTATCTGTTATGACAGCGTAAAAAGAGTAAGACAATTTTTCAAGTGAATTCTTTTTTACCAAACACTCCTTGCCTTCGATAAAGAATCTGCTAAAATTAGGCTTATAAGAAGTGACTTTCTGAATTTATTCTAAAGTATTTTATTTGAGGCCAGCCAGCCAGTCCAGCAGACTAAAGTACCTACTTAAGCAGGAGCAGAGACCGGGGTTTGATCCCAGGCTTGCCATGCCACCCTACCCCTGGGGCGCACTGAGATGGAGGCTGAGACCGAATATGGTGGCCCACACCTGTAATCCCAGCTCTTGGGAGACTGAAAATGGGAGGATCACTATGAGTCTGATCTACATAGTGAAATCCTGTAGACCCTGTACTAAATACATAAAAAATAAAAAATAAAGTATTTTATTTCATTTCTCATATTTCACTCTAAAGTTTTAAAATCAATTTCAGATGACAAGGGCTTTTAGTTTTTTATATACTTTTGGATTAAAGATGAGTTTGAAGAAGTGAATTTCGATGTATACTTCACCCAGCCTCCCTTCAGTTTAAGATATTACAAAATAGCCAATATATATTTACTGAAACTTAGACTCCAACAGTGTTATAATACTATGAACCAACGTCCAGATATTATTTAGGTTTCACCAGTTTTTCCTCTAATGGACTTTTTATCTGCCTCAGGATGTAATCCAGGATATCATATTGCATTTAGGACCTAGTTAAATCACAGACCATACTTTACAATGAAATTCCATCTTAAGCCCAGAAAATGCAATTTGTGCTTTGAAATATACTCTCTTCTGTCTCTCCTCGTATAAAATGTACCTCACCCCACCCCAAGTTTCTAAGTTTATATCCTTTTCAAAACTCAAGTTGAGATTCACCACTTTTCAGAAAGACTTTCTTTTGCAAGCTCAGCACCATCCCTCCCTATTTTGAATTATCTTGGCTTTAAGGGATTTGTGTTATAAACACATAATCAGCCATTTTTCATTATCTTTATATGTATTTTGTTTCTATAATGTGATAAGTGAAAAACCAATGAAGTGCATATTTCTGTGTGTAGGAGAAAAATTTTGCAGTATCTTGAATTCTCTGAGCTTTCTTAGGTCTATTTATTCTATATAGGGAAACTGTCAAACAATAGGTGGTTGCATTTTTTTGTTTTTGAGACAATGTCCAGGGCGGCCTCAAACTGCTGATGTCTCTCCTGCTTCAGCCTCCCAAGGGCTAGATTGCAGGCATCACTCCTATGGCTGGCTGGTTACTATTTTTATTATATTTGAAGCAGTGAGAATAAATAATGAAGTCAATTTATAAGTAGTACTGACTCAGCCTTTTCTTTCTTTTCATTTTTGTTTTTTTTCTTCATTCGAGTATTTGGTACAGGGTCTCATTATACAACCCAGACTCATGGTGAGCCTCCTGTTTTCAACCTCCCCAGTGCTGGGATTATGGCGTGCACCACCACACTCAGACTCTCCCTCCCGGCTCAGCGTGCCCCTGGGGGTGCTGGTCCCTGGGTTTGCCAAAGCAGGCGCTTAGTCCATTGAGCTGACTCAGCCTATTCTTGCTAAGAAAAATGTATAAAGAAATAGTTCAGAGATATACAATTATGTTTATCACTTACAGGTTTTATTTGTTTTTTCAAATTTTAGGATCTAAGTTTGCTTTTCAACCTCATTTGAAGCTAATTAACTGGTAGCAACCATCGTTTTGTTATGGTCAAAATATTTGCAAAATGTGGCTCTGAATTGTTTACATGTATAGCTAGAAATGGTTCAAAATAGATTAATGTGTGACCATCAGTGACTCAAATAGTATTCAGTTTGAACAATTTTTAATATTTTGAGCTAAAAAGTCAATTGGGCTTTAATCAGGCTAGATTACCTAAATTACAGGAATTAACAGTGTAGCACCACACCCTCTCCCCTTGCTCCAGAGAAAGCGAAGCCAGAATGCATTCCATGAGAATTAGTTTTCTAGCTACATCTATCTTTTCAACTTGCAGCATTTGACATTTTGAGTCAGGTCTGCTGAAATGATATAAAGACAGGAAATGTAACAGAGTAGAGCTCAGAAACAGATTCACATGGGAAATAAGCTGACCTGAGAAAAGAGCTTCCAGGGAGCAGCGAGGAAAGGCGGCATATGGGGACAACACTGATACAACCAGGGTTCGAGTGGGAGGTGAAAAATCTTGATGTCTGAGTCCAACCGTACACAAGAAGGACACTCCAGGTGAGGTTTAGAATTCACTGTAAAAGGTTAAATATGCCATTGTAAGAGGAAACCTGGAGACTATCTTCTTAACCTAGGAGTTGGGAAAATTCTTAAAAGAACACGTGCTAAAATTAAAAAGGAGTAAGTTGGATGTGATTAAAATGATGAACGTTAACAGATTCCACTTGAGAGTATGAAAAAGTACAAATATTTTTTATGAAAAAGGCAGAGCTATGATAGTTCCAGGAATGGCTAGCTGTTTTCCTTAGAAGAAATCTGCTTGTCTGGCTCTGAAGTTGGCCTGGTCTCAGCCTCTAGCTCCAGCCTCAGCGGTCCCTTCCTCTCAGGCCAGGCATCTCCTGTTTCTCTGCGTTCCCTCCAGGCCCTTGGCAGGACCTCCACACAGGTCTTCTTTCTGAGTTTCCATGCAGCAGATCAGGTTGGCCTGTAGGTAACATGGTCTTCTGGTTCTGTTATTATAGATGCGCGCGCGCTCGCGTGTGTGTGTGTGTGTGTGTGTGTGTGTGTGTGTGTGTGTGACATTCTTCACTCTAGATGATATTAATAGCTTCAGTGCTGCCACAGTGTGGTTATAAAAGGGGCAGCTTAGGGCCAAATTGGGCTTCTCCGATTTACAGATGTGGTGTGGGAATAGTAAAGGTGAAGCGGGTGCTAAGTAAGGAGCAGAAGCCAAGTGAAAAAGGCCTGCGAAGAGCAGGTGTGGAAGACTGCGTCTGCTGCTGCTCCAGAGAAATGGAGCTTGGTTTCCTCCAATTTTCTACAGGGTATCAGCCACTTTTCTTGACTTCTGCTGGGAATTTTCTTTCACTCTGATGAATGAAATGCAGGATTGGATATCTAAAAGAAGTGGTTCCTGGGTGTGTCCTTAGGGTCTTCTTAAGAGCAAGCCAAGAACCCACTGTCATGGTAGGACAGAGGACATGGTTTCCAAAGGTCCCACTTAGCATGGGTTTCTGCTGCTCCTTGCTGGATGAGAACTGCGTGTCTCTTCTAGACAGAGCTGCTTCTTTCTGCTGTCCCTAGGGTTTTGCCCAGAAAAGTCAAACATAAAGTTTAAAGGGAAACTATTTTATGAATTTGTCAGAAAAATAAGTCAAAATCCAAGAGAAAAATACTTTTAGTTCTGGTCCTAGATCGCACTTTCCTTTTGGATGCTCTATTCTGACCTCTTCCTTGCCATGAACATGTCCCTCAGTGTGCGTGCACACACACACACACACACACACACACACACACACATTTCTTTACCAGCATCATAGTCTTAAAATCTGAGTCCTGTTGAACAGATATCTTCACAATGATGTCCTAGTATCCTTTCCTTTCTGTCTCTGTTGTTCATGCTTGCTCTGCCTGAAAGCCCTTTGCACAGTTCTATTTTGAGATATCAGGTTTCTTTTTCTGTTAATACATTTTTCCTATAATGTGGAATAGTCTCTTTTACTCAATTTTTCCAACCTGCCCCATATAATACGGCCTCCTCATTTGTTCCCCAATGAGTGTAGTTCACCTCCTGGTTCTTCACCCAGCTGACATCTTGCTCACTATGTTTCGTTTTCCCCTTCAACCCCCCTGTTCCCCAAAGTCCTAGGGCCTGCCCTGCCCTGTCAAAAACCTACAGTTCTGATTCTGTACTTCCTGCCTGGAAAAGCCTATAAACCTCCCCAGCCCACCAGAGGGCAGGGCCTGGCTTTCTTTGTTGTTAGAAACCAGCCTGGCCAGGACCACTGGTGTAAAATAAAGCTATTTACTGCCTCCAATACCTGGGTGTCATTTCAGTTTTTTGTTGTTTGCCATTGGACAGAGAGTATGTTTCTAAAATAGCAAAATTGTACATTTAATATATTTTCATTGTGATCATTTTATTTCTAATGACATTGAATGAATTAAATTTTCCCAAATGAAGGGGTCTGTGGGCATTTGTGTCATCTTCTGAGAAGTGCCAAAGCCTCAAAACTGAGTCTGCATCCAACATAACTTCTTAGTTCACCTTTCCTAATATGATTACTTATTTTCTTGAAATGTTGATGTGATCACATTTTATACTTCCATGAAAATTTTGAATAGATCCTAAAGCCTATGTGCACAAGCCCCCAAACTATATTCTCTAGTATGTTTTTTTTTTTTTAAATTTTTTATTTATTTGTTTGCTTATTGTGTTTGTTTGCTTCTTTCTTTATTTATTTTGTGGCTGGCTCAGCCTGCCCTGGTGGTGGGCTGGCGCAGCATGAGGTGCCAGGGATCGAACCGCAGTCCCTGCAGTTGCCTGAGCTTTCCTAAGCAGGCGCTTTAGACCACTGAACCATCTTGCCAGCCCTCTAGTATGTTTTTTGATGACTTACTAATCTTATTCCACTTTGCCCTCTACATATTAAACTATTCCATGCATTGCAAATCTGTGGCTCATGTTCTGAACTGGGTCTGCTGCCTGCCATGATGAGGTAGGAAAGGTTTTTACATTTTTAAGTGATTGGACACGCACACACAGACAAAGAAGAAAAGAAGAAAAAAGAAAAAGAATATTTCATAACATTGATAATTATATGAAATTAGAAGTTTATTTTTTATGGGATGTATAATTTTTCTCTCTTCATTTTTAAATGTTTTATTCTTTTTAATGAGAAAAAAAGATAAAACAGCAATGAAACAGTTTCAAAACAGGTTAGTAGGACAATTACAATAATTAATACATTGCATATTATTATCTTCATAGTAGTTATTGAAAGGATAAGATGCATACATGATATTAAGCACTTTCTTCTCACTGAACTAAGAGAAAGTAGCTATACATTGTTCCTATCTTGTATACACACACAAACATATTTTTTTCACTACAAAATGGTCCTTCATTTATATCCGCTTTTTCTGTTTTGTTTTGTCAGACATGGGTGTTCCATTGCTGTTAGAGAAGCTATATTTAGAGAAGTCTTCAAAGGATCTTTTCATACTTGATGGAAGTGCAAATACTGTAGGTACTCGACTTCAGCAATATAATCCAATATAGTCCAATAGTCCATGATAGTAGTGAGTTCTGAGCATGACTAGCAGTTGTCTGAAGTTGTTGACTTGAGCCTTTTATAGCTCAGCATATTAATATGGCATTACTTTTTATATCTCGTGGTTACACTTTTCTGCCAGATGGGTAAGACCAAGTTAGTGCAAGATCTATATAACTAAAAATGTAACTTTTGCCATCTGACAAGGTCAGTCAGTTCACCTCAGGATTTACCCTGGAACCATGTACAGCACCTTGTGGATCTTTTGTCAGTTCCAGCCATCTGTATGAATCATAGCTATTGCTTGACCAATCTGTTCTCTGTGAAAGCCTGAGAGAATTTTTTTTTTCTCTAGGTGACTGACTCTCCTTAAGCACACTATACATCGTCGATCCCTTTCCTCTGCGGCCCCATCATCTTCTTGATCAGAAAATTTGGAATACCAGTCAGTTATAGGATGTCACAGCAGAGGTTCTCTTATGTCCTGAGTCCTTATTGACCATGATGGGCTAGGGCCAAAATATTAGCTATGAAATTAGATGCTTAGTAACCACAAATGAAGATTACTGAAATAGAGCCATGCTACCCCCTTTTAACCTATTAAATATGGCTGCTTTTGGACAAATAGCAGAGCTAAAGAATTATGACATAAAAGCTAAACTTTATCAGAATTTTTGTGGAAAATGTTTACTAACTCTTGAACCATGAATGGGACCTTTCTGAAGTTCTCCAGTTGTACATGTGCATCTTTACTTCTAACCCGGTTACTCCAGTCTGCCAGTCTCTGCAAGAGGAACAGCCTACAGATTATTTCTTCTACTCTGTACAGCCATTTTCTTTAGGTAACCCAGTGTCAGACCCTCCCAGTGGCCAAATTACTCCTCTGTGCCTTCTTCCGCCCTTGGTTACTTTCACCAAAATGTTCTGTATCCTCATCTTCATCTCTTAATCCAAACAAACCTAGAGAGGTGGCCTCCCCTAAAGTTCTCTGAGATGAAGATGCTGCCTGCACACACTGTTCACCTCACTCCAAGGACCAAATCTTATCTTTTTCTGCCATTGCTCTCTCCTAAAATGTTTTCCCATGCTGCACAGATATGAACCATGATGTCTTCATATCTAAGTACCCCAGTACCGGGCTTGCTGACTCTCATAGCCACAGATGGTCCCCCGCCCCCCACCCAGACTGGCCTTGCCACCCGCACCTCCGCAACTTCAGCATCTGAGCTTCGCACTGTTACTATTCACCTTCCTATTCTCAGTGAAAAGCATTTCGCTGTGTGATCATCACTCTCAGTATTTCTTGCAGCACTTCTCATCCAACCATCTTTCATACTGGAACATTTAATCCAGTGCCTCCATCTTCTCACTATTTACTTACTACTACTTTTTGATTTTTGAGAAAAGATCATGTTATATAGGCCTGATTGGCCTTGAAGTTGCAGCAGCCTTCCTGCCTCAGCCACCTGAGTGCTGAGATTGAGATTGCAAAATGCGTTGCCATGCCTGGCTGTTTTCATTGTTTCTTGACTGTTCATTCACTTGTTTCCTGTCTGGAGCACCTAGCACATGTGGCTCACCATTTTGTCAGCCCCCTTGCCTCTGTGGGCTCTAATCCTACAAATCCTCTGGGTCAGATGTGTTTTCAAAATCAGATATTTCTCATAAATTTAGGAAGTCAGTAAAATTCCTATTCCATGTTGTGTTGTATTACATGAAACTGATGACCATTCTCACATAAAAGGGAGGGACAGGGTCAGTAAAGTCTAAATAGTTTTGTTCCTATTCAGATTTTTAATGCTCAATGAGTCTTAAGCAACTTTATTTGAAAATAAAATATCAAACAACAAGTAAAAAACAAACTTTTAAAAGAAAATGTTTGGGATTTTGGATAGGATCTTGAACTTCCTGGCTTCATGATTTTGTTCACTTACTGCCCCAGTAAATCTACTAGCCTGGTTGACCCTACTGCCTCTGAATTGGTATCCCAGCACTTGAGCAAAATGCATAGCTGCCCTAGGAAGTTAAACATGGGATCACGATCCCAAGCCTCTGGAGATCTTCAGTGCTGGCAAGCAATAATTATCCTCGGAGGCAGTATTGCCCCCTAGGGGCCGTTACAGTGTTTGTGGAGGTGCTTTTTGGGTCCTAATTTAATATGCTCAGCAGAGCAGCGTTTTTCTTTTTATATTGAGAGTATTTAAGTATGGTCACCCACGTAATAACTATGAGTTATTTATCTATACCTTGGTGAGGAAATTTTAATTATTTAAAATATGTGTGTACAAGTTAAATTAATAATTGTTTATGTTTACAATAATAGCCAGGGTGTTAAAAGCATGTGCTAGGAGGAGGCCTTTAATTCAATGAAGTAGATAGATAAATAGATAGATAGATAGATAGATAGATAGATAGATAGATAAACTTAGTTTTAATTCCTCATTTTATTGCATTATTTGATATGGGTGAAATTTTCATTTTATGTATGGTTTCATTTTCAAGACCACTGACATAGTCACACAGAGCTCAGTCCTGGGTCCTCTTTACTTCCTTCCACTCAATCGTGAGCTGATCTCCTCTAGCTCCAGGGCCTTTAATTCTGTCTATGGATATGAAACCTCATGGTTCGTGTTTCATCACTTAGTGCAAATGCCAACTTCTAGTGGGAATATTAACAATTTCTCCTCAGTGAAATTGTTCATCCTTTCTTCAGAATGATTATTCCCATCACTATTTTTTTTCATTTTGCTTTATAGTTCTTTGTAATCTCCCTGATACCAAAATCTATATCATATTCATCTCTATGCTCCATATCTCATCCATATATTACAAGTGTTCAGTAAGTGCTTATCAAAGAGAACTTTTCCTCTGCTCAAGGAATGCCTGATTGGCTTAAAGATAATGTATGTGAAGTTTTCTCTGGGTTATAGAAATCTACTCTTAAATATTGCGTTTGGTCTTTAACAATCCAGTTACCATGCAGTCAGTCTTAATCTTTGTTTTATAAAGAGCTAAGAATGTGAATGAATGAAGAGATAATTGATTGCCGATTGGATTTACAAAGTGGAATCTCCAAATGCACTCTGTGAGATCCACTCTATGGGTCACTTTCTGTTGTATGGAACAAAATATTCGACACCCACAAACTTAAGGGAGAATTAGTTTATCATGGCTCCTGCTTCCAGAAGTTTCAGTCCATGATCAGCTGGTTCCAAGATGTGAAGAAATGGCTGGTGAAGGAACATGGTGAAGCAAAGCTGCCCTACTCATGGTGTCCAGAAAGCAGAGCAGGTTGGAAAGAGACTGAAAGGAAAGGACCAGTGATCAAATACAGTCTCTAAGATTATACTCTCATGACTCAGTTCCACTAAGCAGGCCCAACTCCAAAGAGCTCATTCAGCTATAAACTCACCAATGGCTTAACAAATTGAGACAGTTAATATTCTCTCAATCTGATCATGTCTCTGGGAATCTCTTACTCCAGTCACATGGCAACCAATGGTAACCAGCACACCCATAGAGCACCGAACACTGAACATTTAAAAGAAGTCTTCATAGTAAATCATGAAAATTAGACTATTAAAAAATTGTTGTGTTCAATTTCTCCATTGCTGACTTTGTCATCACCTTTACCTTAGTACTAATGGACTCACAATAGGGAGGATTTTCTTAATTACTCTTTCTAAAGTATATTTCAGACACCCTCTAAATATACTGTATTGTTTTCATCATTTACTTTTCACTAATTTAGAAATTATTTACTTTTTTTTTCTTTCTCATCTCCCACCTCTATGCAATGTGAGCGCTTGTTCCATTTGTCAATAGTAAACAGCACACTCAACAGTGCCTAGCACGTAAGAGGTGTTCAGTAAAATTTTGTGCAATGAATACCAGAAATACTTTCTGGGCTTGAACCTCAGTTGCAGAGAATGGAATTATGAATCTTGTGTTAAAACCTGGTGTGTGGAGCTATAAAGAGAGATGTTAAATACTTTGATGAACTATAGATAGCATCTGAAAATCTTGGAGAGATGTCTTCAATATCATGAAATTCTAAATGATTTAGAAAATATCTACCCAGCTAAGATGAAAATATTTGACTAGGGACTTTGTAGGAGGCATTCAATAAATATATTCTGGTTAACTAATGTTGCCATTTATGTACATAGCTAGTATAGTTTAACCTCCAGAGCTCTTATTTGAAGCCCTCAAACACTACAAAGGCAATAGAATATTTTAATCAATTTGTTACCTTAGATCAGTAATATCAGCATTATTAGGAATTGTCAGGAATGCAGAGTTTCAGGCTGTGTGCCAGACATCTGAAATGCAATGAAAATTTTGATGAAATACTGGATAACTCAAATGCATATTTATATTTCAGAAACAGAATAATAGAAATCATGTCTATGAATGCATAAGCTAGAACCAATGAAGAAATAATTAATGGTTCATTCTAGCACTAGATAACAAGAGTGAGAGTCTGAGAATGAGAGATGTGACTGAACAGCAAACTAATGGTAATAAATAATCTAAACAAGGCTTAGAAGGTATTTATTTTCAACTTCTGTGAAAATAGGCAGCTGGCTAGGATGAAGACATAGACGTCACTGAGTCTGGTGACTAGTCAAGGATAGTACAGGTGTCTGGCATTACCTAGAGAATGGGGACAAATTTATTTTCTGACTTATTTACGATGAAACACGTTTTTCCCATGGTGTGTTTTAATTCAGTGCTTAATGATGATTCATGAATTTTCTCAAGACTTTTCAGTAACTGAAGGATGCAGTTAGTCCAAAAGAGAAAAATGTGGCTGCATGCAGCTAGTCAACTCTTTTCACAAAGGAAATGGTAGGAGAATGCTTAGAGAAAAGAAGACTAAAGATTGCCCAAGTAGGGGCTGTGTGGAACGAGGGCTGTTGAAACAGCATCAGAGGCTGATATATGTTTATGTAATTAGTCGAAGTTTTCTCTCTGGTTGCTGAGAAAGAACACGTATTATTTTACAGATGTTATTTTCTGGAAAGAAAAACCCAGAAATTACATTCTAGTAGACATATGGAGTGGGTAGGGGACTCATACCTTGAGTTAAAAATTCAAGGAGAAATAAATCAAGCTGATTTGCTTAGATCTGGAGAGTTATGGTGATTTACTAACACATGCATTGCCATGACATCTTTATGAAGTCATTTTAAGTTTTTCTATATTTTAATTAGAAATCACTTTGCTAGTTTCTCTTCTCCTTGGCAGCAATGAGCTTAAGTAGCTATGAAATAAAAGTGAATGATGAAGTTGTCCTCCCTTCCAAACATCCCAGATTGACGAAGGAGAAATAGTTGATCACTACATATCAAAACTTCTTCTAAAACAGAGGTTGAACAATAGGAATTTTATGCTCTATCTTCCATTATTTTTTCTGTTTAACAGTCTGTCTGGCACAGGTCTCAAGATAGTACTTTCTGTTCTATAAAACGTTATTCTTTAGCTCACTCCATGACCATAGTCAGTGAGCCCTCAAGGCTTGGAATCAGAAGATGAGCATCACAAGTTAAAAGAATGGGCTTCAAGCTTGTTTGCAACTTTTCCCTTGAATCTGTTGCTGTCTGACTTGGGTGGGAGAATGGAGAGGCTAGAAGAAAATACAGGGCATCGTGTGGCGTAACCACTGTGCATACCTACAGTCTCATACGACTTTGCCTCTGGCTTTCCCTCAATATTATCAAGGTCTAGCAGGCCTAAGACATTTCAGCCTGGTAAGGCTGCCATAGTAAAATACCACAGACAAATTTTGGCTTTAACAACAGAAATATATTTTGCCACAGTTCTGGGAGTCAGAAGTCTAAGATCAAGATGCTGGTTCCTTTTCTGCAGCTTTCTTGACCTGTAGATGGCTATCTACTCAGTTTGTCTTCATACAGTTTTGCTTTTATGTGCATCTATGTCCACATTACTTGTAATAATAACACTACCCAGATTGGATTAAGATTCACCCTAATCATCTCGCTTTAACATAATGTTTCTTTTATTTTTATTTATTTTCTATTGATTTTAATGACAAAAATATAAAATAGCAATGAAACAGGTTTAAAACAACTTAGTAGGACAGTCACAATAATTAATACCATGCATATTGTTGCCTTCATAGTAGTTATTTAGAGGACAATATGCAGACCTGATATCTTGTCGAACAATATTAGTGCAAACTTTTATTCTTGCAATGCTTATTTAAAAAAATCTTTTTTTTTATTTTGAATTTTCCTTTCTTTTGAAGAGTAAAAACAAAAGCAAAAGCAAATAGCAGCCAAGTACAGAAATAGGATAACATATAGCAGTACATATATTACAGATTTTTAAAACAAGAATAGCTAATTTTAACAAGTACTTTGCTCCATGCTCTTCTTTTTTTTTCTTTTTTTTTTTTTAATTTTATTTATTTATTTATTTGTTTGCTTGTTGTGTTTGTTTGTTTCTTTATTTATTCATTTTGTGGCTGGCTCAGCCTGCCCTGGTGGTGGTGCTGGCGCAGCATGTGGTGCCGGGGATCGAACTGCAGTCCCCGCAGTTGCCTGAGCCCTCCTAAGCAGGCGCTTTAGACCACTGAACCA
>PVKN010007557.1:0-26463 GCA_004027915.1 Capromys pilorides | reverse complement strand
CCATATCTTGTACCCTGAGCAGCTACTTTAAAGATAATAGCATGTAATGTATTAACTATTGTTAATCTCCTCCTATTATTTTTTATGAACTTTTGTTTACCTTTTTTTCCATAAAATAAAAAAAAGAAAGTCAATGCTTTAATAGGGAGCAAGTGAATGTACTCCCTGAGATAAGGAAGCAGGGCGTGGGCAAACTAGATGAGATCTACGCAAGTTTGCCTAACTCTCTTCTGTCCCCAGATCCTAGCACCTTTAATAAAACATGAATGATTACTAGCATTCACCTGAGACTCCACTCAAAGTGCTCCCCTTGTGCCAGGCTGCCTTGTTGGAGAAGCCCTCTTAGCTCTCTATGTTTCTTTCCTGTAATAAAGCTTTATTATATGCTAGCCTTGAAACTAGCCCACATAGGATGCCCTATTAGGGGCTAAGAATCCTACTAGCCAGTGATAGTTTTATACATTACAGTTAACTTTTCTTGTTTCTTTTGCAGTACAGGGGACCAAAACCAGACGCTCACACTTCCTAGGCTATCACTTTGCCACTGAGCTAAATCCCCAGCCCTTTCTAAACATTTTCTTATTTTGAGACAGTTTCACTAAGTTGCCAGGGCTGGCTTCAAACTTGTGATCCTCCTGCATCCGCCTCATGAGTAAGTGCAGTTGTGGGCCCACTGTGCCAGATGGAACATTTTCCATAAGTAGAAAGGCTATATGCTGAGACAATGATAAGAGGTATAGCACAGTATGTACACAAGCCAGTGACAGTAGCTCAGCATCATTCGGTACCATGCACAGTGGCCTATGCTGCCCAGCACACTGCGGGTGCCAGATACGCTTACTCTAGCACTGCCACAGACAGATGAGGAATGCAATGCCCTGTGACTTTGTGGCAGCTGCCGCAGCACTAGGGAGTAGGAGCTTTTAGTTCCATTACAACCTTAAACAACCACCATTGTAAATGCAGTCATGTGGCCTGAAAAGCTCATCACATGGTGCATGAGTGTGTTAGATAGTACCTGGATGGTGGGCAGACCAGCTGATGCTTTCTGCAGCTGCCTCCTCACACAGCCAGAAGACCAGGCCGTGAGAGCAAAGTGATGCTCTCATGAGATGCTCAGGCCTTTCTGTCACCTTCAGTAACATTGACGCTTTTCTGTTTCCCTTGGCTAAGCCCCAAGGCACATGTGTACAAGCCAGTTTCTAAGCTTCTAGGTAAAAAGCTACATTTGTTTATAATCATGATCCTAAGTCTTGGCACACAATAGAATCTCAATTAAAATCAGTTGAATAGCCAATAGTGATTGGAGCCCTGTGTCTTTTGTCTTTCTTCCTTGGACAAATTTAATTAGCCTACTAGATTAGATTCTTTGGAAGAGACCTTCGAAATGTTTTTACATGAATAACTGTGGTGCCCTTACAACAATAGCAAGGCTAACCTGCTCGGCTTCCCAGAATCACACACCTCTGGCTCACTCACAGCGATCTTTGAAAAGCTCATAAATTCCATCTGATAATATCTCGCCAAGGAACAGGAGTCCTGTTCTGATTTACATAGAAGATAGCTGAGTCAACAGAGGCTTGGCCAGGCCACCAATTCCATAAATAGGATAGATGAACTTTGGCAATTCAGGCCACCTTGTTTTTCCTTTTCCAGTGTTGGGAATAAACACCAGGGGCTCATATTTTTCAGGCAAGCACTACCACAGAGCTCCTCTCTCCCCTTGGGGTGAGAGGCTCACCCTCTTCCTGAGAACTCTACTTTTGGAATGCACTGGTGAATTTACTCTCCGAGTGCAGCATCTCAGCTGAGAGAAAGCTGACTAATTCCTTGGGAAAGGTGCAGACTTTCATGTACCCGGTGAGATGCAGAGCTAGTGTTTCACTGGAAGAAGTGTTTTCTGAAGGCAGATGTAAGCACGGAGGAAGGGAAGCTGGAGGAGAAGTCACCAACTCTCCCGGCTTCCCTCCAGAGACAGAGCAGTGAAAGGAGGCTCCACCTGGCAACAGCAGCGTCTGTAAGGCACCTCACAAACACTGCTTTGGCAAGACACCAAGGGCTGTATCTAGGACAGGGCAGGCAGGTTCTACTCCTCCAGCACTGTGTGCTGCTTATCATTTTCTGACAAAATGAAATCAAATATCTGGAAAAAAATAACTTCTTGATGCAGTTTACCCCAAAACTTCAAATGTACCCAGAAGCCTTCTTCATCCTAATAAAAAGATGTTATTAACTCCATTTTCCAGAGGACACTTTGACTCATTAATTACTTATCCAAAGTAAACAGAGTAACCAGCGGAGATGAAATTTCAACCTAGCAAGTCCTAGTCTAAAACCCTGGGCTTTGTAGGCAGACACCAGCCTGCTCCTGCAGGGCAGGGAGGAGAAAGTGAACTCTTGGAGTTGAAATGATGCGTGACCCCAAGGACACCACGCAAACACACCCACTTGCTATAAAGACTCACCTTGGGCAGCACAGCTGATCTTGCCAGGGAGCTTTCCCGATGAGGACAAACTGGTGGGCTAAGAGGCTTTGAGAAGAACACTACTCTCTATGGTTAGCAGTGACAGGAGAGCAGCAACGGATATTAAGGGGGCAGAGAACTGAACCTGATAATTCTCACACAGACATGCACCCATGGACACCACATCTGAGATGCTTTTTGGTTCTCTAGGGACTACCTCCTGAAGAACAACAAAGGGCTTAGATGAAAATTCCAGGGGTTTCAGCTCTGTGTTTTGATTGCCCCTTGTCCTGTCTACCCCAGGCTATTCATCTTCCTGTTCTATGGCTCTGGACCCTATACCCTAAACCTCCTGACACTGGCACACCCTGCCCATGACAATGGTGTACTCTTTTGTTCCATAAGTGATTCCAGACCTTTTTGCCAAGACTTAGACGTTCTGCAGGCCCTTGATATTTCTTTCATACGCCAGGAGTTCAAACACATAAGGAATATTCATTTCTTTCTCCCCAAGTAACTTAGAGACAGGATGGGTGGAGTGTTCAGGATTCAGGCTTCAGTCTTGCAGCCTGGGGTTCTCCCAGGGTGGCTGGGAAGGGCCATGTAATGACAAATTTTAGGTGTTGGGTTGGGTAGGCTGAAGGATGTCCAGATATATGGCCAAATCCTTTTTCTTGGTGTGTCTGTGAGGGTGTTTCTGGAGAGGTCAACATTGGGATAAGTGAGCAGAGTAAGGAAGACTCAGCCTCACTAATGTGGACGGACATCAATTTATTAATAACCCTCATAGTGCAACATATGGAGGAAGAGTAAATTCACTCCTCTCCTTGGACTGGCTCATCCAGCCTCTCCTACCCTCAGAAGTGTGAGCACATGGTTCTTGAGTCTGGGAACTCAAGGGTGTGCCCTATGAACCATGGCCCCATGTTCCCTGGCCTTCAGCCCCAACTTGGCAGTTACACCACCAACTTCCTGGATCACAGGCCTTCACATTCACACTGAATGACACTTCTTGCATCATTCTAAAGTATCTTTGAGAAATGCCATGTTCAGAAGTGGGACACTGAAAATTGGTTGGATCATGGAGGTACTGAATGTGTCATTAGGATGCAGGACCTGGCCAGAAGAGTCTTGTCACTGGGGCATGACCAAGAAGGGCGTATTCTCACTGACTTCTGCTTTCTCTCCCCCTGCTTCCTGTCCATCAGGAAATGAACAGCTTTCCTCTGCTGTGTAATTCTGCCATGCCATTTCTGCCTTGGAGCCAGAAAAGACCCTGGACCCAACCCAGTAAAACCATAAGCCAAATAAGCCCTTTTTCCTTTGTTCTACTGGTGGAAAAATGACTAATGTAACACTACCAGTTCCCTGCATCTTTAGCTTGCAGACAGCAGATCCTAGGACTTCTGGACTTCCATAATATAGCTCAACTGCAGTAGACTATGGTGGAGGTATGGTGGCTTGGTGAAGGAGTCATGAGCAGAGAATACAAGTATCTGATCTCTAGTACCATGTCTTAGACCAACTAACTCTGAGTTACTGGGCAGATGACGTGGCATCTCAGCTTCCCATTTTCCTGTGTTTAAGGTTAAAAGGGTTGGAAGATGCATGCTCTGTGGTGAGTTGCCATGGGTTTATCTGTAAGAAGCTTCACCCTCTGAAGCCATGTGCCTAGTTTCCTCAGTGCCTTCCCTTTCCTTTGCTGTTCCTATCCCATGAGGTCGAGAGCAAGGAGCAAGTACTGATCAAGCACCTGAGCTCTGAAGAGGGTGCCACATCCAAAGGGGGAGAAGTCAAGGTCCCAAGGGTGGTGGCAGAAGGGAGATCTCAGCCACATACTAGGGGCTTTTAATTTTATTTGACTTCTTGAGTTTATCTAGCTTGCTGAGACTCAGTTCCTGCTCTCAGTGAGTAAACAAAGCGGAGTGGGGGGAGGCTCAACCTGCCTGTCGTTCCGCGCACCCTCTCACACAGCGTGGGAGCAGAGGTTCCCCTTTCCTGGATGGAGCTAAAACTCTTTAGATAATTGCCATTTTCAAGTAAAGAAGATGCTGCTGCTGAAAGCCAAAAACACAAAGCCAGGTGAATGAGGAACAGAGATGTTTAATGTTAGGTCCTGGGACTCTAGGTACAAATAAAAAGAGGATAGATGGGGCTGAAGAGAGAAGAACCAAGACCCACGACTCCAGAAAGCAACGAAAGGAGGCCCTGATGGGCATCTTTGCATCAGCAAATGGCCCTCTGGCCAGCATACTTCAGGTTTTGTCAGTTTCCCAGGTAGCAATTCCTTTTTTAATCCCCTCCTTTTGGTACCGGGAATTGAACTCAGGACCTTGTGTTTGCCAGGCAGGCACTGTGCCACTGAGCTATATTCCTGGCCCAAGGTTATAGCTCCCGCTACAGTCCTATTATTTCTGTTTCTTAGAAACAGCTGGTCACTGTGATGCATACTGTAAGAACCAGTCAGAGACAACCAGGAACTCCACCTCTGCACTTGTCCTTTGCAGCCCCATAAAACCCTCCTTCCCTGAGCCTTCGAGGCCTGACATTGCTGTAAGGGTTGATTCCTTATCAGTTTCCATCTAAGTAAATAAATCTACCTCCACGTCTGGGTGCTGTTTCAGTGTTTCTGTTTGCCACTGGGTTTTAGGAAACAAGTAGAGACACCTGGGAAGCTGAGCCCACAGCAGGAAGCCCAGGCAGCACATCCTGCCTCTCGGAAATTTCCTGAGCAGCTGACAGGAGAAGGAAAGGGGAATCCTGGGTTTCCTCCCCAGACACTGTCTCCAAGGGGAATCCAGGGCAGGAGGGATTCCTGAGGGGGGTGGGGGAATGGGACACACACAGGCAATCGCAGCCTTTCCAGGTCTGGCTGCGGTGCTCCAGGTGCAGCTGATAGGGAACAATCTCCCGTGTCGTCAGCTTTTCTGCGGCATGATTAGTTCTTAAAGTCTTGAAAACACTATTTTTACTTCAAGCACATTTTTTTCTTCCAAGGGAACAAAAGGATCACAGCCCACAGGGTCCTCAAACTGGCAGCCCCAGGAACAGGCAGAGTGTAGCTTTACATAAGGAGAGAGCCCTGCCCCCACTCTCTGCCCCCTCCAGAGTCCCACAGGAACAAAACCAGCATAAATGCCACTAGCTGTGTGTTGCCACTCCTCAAATCAATGCATAGAAATCCTGTGAAATGATGAATGAGGGGGCCTCGCAGCCAGTGTGATTCTCAGTAGTAGTTTGGGCCATTGATAATTAGAGCTTCAGCGCTACTAGAAAAGGGCAATTTCTCCTTTCTCTGTGATCTCCTCTCTCACACCCCTCCTAGACACACACAGCTTAGTAGCCTGATTTTTATTCCTCCACAAAGAAATTCTGTCTTGCTCCTTCATAGTTGACATTTCCAATTTCCCTTAAAACTTCCCAGGCAGCAGCTAAGTATAATTATTCTGTAGCTTAGGAAAGGCAAACGCTTCCACTGTTTCTTCTTTTCTTTCTTCCTTTTCCCCCAGGAGTAAATTCTAGAAACATGAACATGTTGTGTTCCATATCCTCCCATGTACCCAGGTGAAAGCCTGATGATAGAAGCATTTATCTTGGGTGCGTGCATCTGTGTGCATAAGAAACATTTTAGCTACACTTTGTAAAGGGGGAGAAAAGCTGGTAAAATCCATAAACTGCTTTAGCCTACCTTGACTTTCTGAGCTTCTCTTAAAATGGAAAACATCAAGAGTGTTACTCACCCGTGTATTTTAAAAGTGGAAGACAAAGGGAGGGCAGATGATTCATCTGCTTGGAGGCAAAGAGAAAACCAGTGCTGCAGGATTTCTCTTTGGCCTCTGTATTTGGGTGAAGTTTAAGGACTTAGTGTCTCGTGGAACAGGCTCCTAGCCTGCATGTGGGGTACCCCCAGGGCCACATGGGCCACTTTCTCCGAACCCCAGGCCTTCCCTCCCCCACTCTGAACCCTTGTCCATCTGGACTCTTGGACCTTGCACACGCATGTCCCTGGGTGCCAACTCCAGCCACTCTGGGAGGTCCTTCCAAAGGTCACAGAAACCCTCGAGCCAAGAAGCACCCTGGAACCAGTTGCTCCACCCCTCTGAAGGTCATGGTCAGTGTCACTGTGTCATGACTTCCTGAGGCCGGCCCTGACACCCAAGAAATGCTTTCACTATCAGTGTCTGTGAGTCCATAGACAGCTGGCAGAGTTCCCGAAAGCTGCACTGTGCTTAAAAAGCAGACACGAGGAAGACACTGAAGATACAAGGAGTAATATAAAGTCCAGATATGGCTACAGAAAACCCATTATTGGATATTTGCTATAGGGGAAATAATAAATCAAGATAATGGTCCTTAGAGCAGGCACCCAAGAACATTCTCTGTAAAGATAAGCCAGTCTTACCTTATGGAGGATATTAAGCAGATACGTCAATCCCAGACAAGTAGGCTAGCTGAATAAACTGACAATTAATAGATAGCCCAGAAGTTAAACAGCATGCCCAGTTTTGGTGGCCAGTGCACCTGGAGTTGGGGCCGGCATTATCATAGAGTTTGAAGGCTATATGCTAGAACTACTAAGGAATGTGACCTTGTCACTGCTTGGTTGAATGACGGCAACAGCCTTGGAAGTGACTGGACCTGGCATGCAAGCTAGGTACCCCCGTGGCCTACCACGCTGCAGAGAATGACATAGCTGGAGCCACGGTAAACCTTAACATTCAGAAGAGCCATTTAAAGGTTGGCACTTTTAAAAAGAAGGTGTTCAGGGAAGAGATGATGAAGCAAGAGCTGAAGGGTCAGAAGGGAAATGCGGCTTCACCCTGGCTCTGACCCTAAGAATCCATTCTCACCTGATCCATTTCCTCTTGGGATTAAAATCAAATGTGATGCATCACTTTACCAGAAAATTGTAATTTCCTTTTTAAATGTCTAGTTTTTAACAGATTTATCCACTATTTGACGTTTTTATTTGAAATGAAATAATATCCATTTTTTTAAGTTAACTTTCCTTACACAAAATAGACATTAAAAACACTATATATGATTATAAAAAAAATGATTTCAAGTAATTTCCTAGCTGGGCATAGTGGCACAAGCCCGTAATCCCAGCAGTTAGGAGGCTGAGGCAGGAGGATCAGTGCGAGTTCGAGACTAGCCTGGGCCACAAAAGTGAGCTCAAGGCCAGCCTGACCTTCTTAGCAAGATCCTGTCTCAAAAAGACATAATAATAACAATTGTAATAATAATAATAATAATAATAATAATAATAATGCAATTTCCTAAGAAAATGTGGAGCACATACATTTGAAACTGGCTTGAAACATTTTTTATTTGATTTTGTTCACAGCTGAAGGCAGAGTTCGTGACCTGAGCTCAACTTCATCAGCATATTTACTAACTGTGGCTTCATTAGAAGTCCCTTCCTGAATCTTCCTACTTAAGGAGGAGCTTCTTTCTGCTCCTTTCTAAATGAGGAGCCACTGCTGTGCACCTGAGTTTCCTTTACAGATCTGAGGAGTGGTGCTGTGGCCTCCCCAAAGCAGGAAGAAGACATTCCCAGAGGTCTGGCTGGGGGGCTGGTGCCATCTTCCTGCAGGTAGGCCTGACCTCCTCTGCGCCACCCAGCTGGTCTCCTTTGCCTTGGGCATCCTTTTCCTAGGCAGGCTTGAGTTGAGACAGATTCTATCTGTCCCCACACCCCCAGTCCCTGCTTCCTTTGCCTTCTGCAGGAGGTCTATGTTCCCTTGCCTTGGTCTGGGCCAGGGAAGAGCGTTCTCATTTTCTCCATTTATGAGCTACCCAGGAGGAAGGGGGACATCCTGTGATGTCACAGGCATATTTTCTCCTGCACCTTATTTTATCCTCTTTTCTCCCTCCTATCTTTGGCTCTTTGGCCTCAGCTGTTGTCATAGTTGCAGCCATGGTATCCTGCCTGATCTCCTGCCCCAGGGACTAAGACTGTCTACCCTCCCCTCCAGGGCAGTTGCTAGTCCTGTCCTCTTCTACAGTATTGTCTGCTAAAGCACCTTTGCTGACTGTCCCAGGATGGCTCTCATCTGCTTGACATCCAAGTCTTGACCTCAGCTTGGGGGCTCTGTCACTGAGCTCTTCCCTTTGAGGGGCTTCTTTTACCTATCATAACTTTTTTTTAAATTCTGTGCAGGGTCTCACCACACAGCTTGGACTCATAGTGATCCTCCTGTTTTCAGCCTCCATAGCACTGGGATTACAGGTGTGCATCACCATGCCCAGTTTTGGTGGCCAGCGCACCTGGAGTTGGGGCCGGCACTATCATAGAGTTTGAAGGCTATATGCTAGAACTACTAAGGACTGTGACCTTGTCACTGCTCGGTTGAATGACAGCAACAGCCTTGGAAGAGACTGGACCTGGCATGCAAGCTAGGTACCCCCATGGCCTACCACGCTGCAGAGAATGACATAGCTGGAGCCACGGTAAACCTTAACATTCAGTATGGCTACCAACGTAAGTGCATATCAGTGCCGCCTGAGATGTGATAAGGACCCTGGCACCTGGATGTTTGAAAGATTGAGCACCTGGCATGACTGTTATGGGCCTCCTTATGGATTTCTGTGATAGCAATATCCTGGGACATTCCTGGACCAGTAACAAGGCAGTGAAGGTGTGGTCAACTGGCTAGCACTGTCCACTTGCCACATTGGCCTAAATGTGTTTCCTTCTCCTGGGGTTGACATTCAGATTTGCTGCTTGGGATATCTCAGTGCAATGTAGCCCTTTCATATCCACTCTCCATTAGAACTGCACCCTCCTCTCTATTGTGGAAGAAACAGTATTATAGTTTCTTGACAATAGCAGGACAGTCTAGTGTTCTTGGCAGCAAAGCTGCCTTGGAACTTGTCCTTTAGTCGAGTGAGTCTAATGGTTGGTATGTGGGTTGAGGTCTCACTGCACCTAAGGGAGTGCTGGGGGTGGGGGTGAAGGCCAGGCAGAGTCTTTGCAAGGGCTCCTCTTACAGTGGATGTGAAGGTCTGAGTAGAAGTCTGGTCTGAATTCATAGAAAAAGAGGCTGGAACAGACGTTTCCAGCACATTTACCATTGTGATAGAGGAAAGCATAGGGAACTAGCATTTATTTTGTGCAGACAGACATATGATCTTTTGCCTTGAAATGATGCAAAAGTATACATACTTCTTAATAACTATACTTGTCATTTGTTTATTTGCTTTATGCTTAGAATCTATGTAGTAAAAGTTGCCCTTGAACTCACTGTGTAGCCAGGCTGGGCCTCATCCCTGAACTGATCACTGCCTTGGCCTTAGCAGTGCTAGGATCACAGACCACATCACATTTTGAATTTTGATCTTTTCTCAGTGGCTTAGTTACTCTTCTATCATTGCTGGGACAAATACCCGACACTCAAAATGAAGGAAGGAAAGGTTTATTTAGCTCACAGTTGCTGGAGGTTTCAGTCCATATTCAGCTGGCCCAAGGCTGAGTGGAACAGGGCAGAGAACATCCAGTTCATGGTGGCAGAACAGCAACAATCACAACAGAGACAACAGACCAACCAGGGTGCAGAGAGCAGCAGCCAATGTCTGTCTCTCTGTCTCTCTTTCTATTTCATTCAGGCTCTCCGCCTCAGCCTATCCACCTTAGGCCACACCAATAATCCCAGCCATACTCAGACCGATAACCTCATTAGTGCTAAAACACATAATCCCAGTGGATCATGAGTCAAGTCTCAAACTCTAGAAATCCCTTCCCCATGATTGCATGAGGATTTGGGGGGACAACTAGACATAAGCCATAACACTCAGGCCACGTGTGTAGTCTGAATTCTCAAGGGTTGGGCAACAGCAACAAGTGTAACTGCCTATCAGCCCTACGATCATGAGTGAACCAACACTATGGGGGTGGTGTGCTGCTCAGTTAGAATGTCTGCTAGGTTAAGTGGAGCCTCTGTATTTTTTTTTTATTTATAATATTTTCAATCTATTCTAGGTTTACTGGGATGCAACTCCATAGTTAAACCAAGGGGTATCTGTGTTGAACACAGGCCAAGTTCAGCTCTGTACCTGCATCTTCTTGTATAATCCTTTGACCCTCCCTCTACAGTGAGGTGAACATGCTGAGCTCATTTTACTAATAAGAAACCCAAGGCTCTGGGAGAAGTCCAGCAACTGGTTCAAAGGTTAGAGTCCAGGCTCTGTGTTGCTGACTGTGACCAAGGGCAGTCCTGTGGGCTTAGTTACCTGGGTGAGAGTACGATGAAGGGTAAGAGGGAAACAACAATCAAGAGTTCAAGGGGATCCAAAGGGTCAGAGTTCTTATCCTGCTAAGCCAAAAATCCCTGAGCTTGTCACTTTGCTGAAGCACACAGCTTTCCAGGGGCATGTAGGGAGACCCAGGAACAGTGGAATGGAGGACACTGACACAAACAAGGTCTGGTAAGAGTCAAAGCATTATGCACTGATTAATGGGAGACTTGCTTTTCCCTTGGGCTAATATTTAATTCTATAGAATGTTGTGTGATCTCAGAGAGCCCTCAGCTGAATGAAATGTTGCCTTGCCTTCTGAGGCACCACAGTGTCACAGGTCATTGAGACCTCCCCTGTGACCAGGGAGTTCTGTTCCTACATGTCAACTATTGGTCCATCAGGCAAGGCACACAGGCCTAGGACAGACTCAGACCCTTAATATAAAAAGCCAGTTTTAGGATTTTTAGCTCACTCAGAGTGGTCTCCATCAAGTGGATAGAATGGCTACAATGTCTATGTCAGTGGTAGTAAACCTATGCATACATGCCACAGTGGGCTATTTCTATCATTGAAAATCCTGAATGGTTTGCCATCACTGGTCAGCATACCACTACATAAAAGCCTAGAAATTTCTACATGCATAACACATGGCATGACATATTTTGTTCTTGGATCTCTAAAGCTGCAAAGTTCCAAGTAATGTAGAAGTTTGCAAAAGAACTGAACTTCAACTGCAATCTCATTAAGGGAAAGAAGATATATGAGCTCAGTGTGTGACCTGCTAAAACTATGCTACATGTACTGGGGTTGGAAGAGAGAGAGAGAGACCAACCAACAGTAAAACCTTTGTAAACATAGAATGGTATTATAAAAAGGACCTCTGAGTGTGTGGCCAAGGGAGGGGCTTAAAGAAGATGAGTGAACACAGCCACAGAGAGCCATAAGAACTTGAGGAGAGCCAGAAGGCTCTTGAAGCACTCATCTCCCAGCATTGAGCAGATAGTTTTCCCAGGGGGATCTGGCAAATGTGTGAATGATGACAGGGATCACACAGGAGAATGTGCCCCTACAGTCCCCAGGCATCTTGGCTTAGTACAAAATCAATTCAAAATGTCAAGATGGAACAGTAGGATTGCACTGTTTTCACACAAAGGACTCCACTTTGTCCATACTCAAGCAGAGCAATGATGAGTTAGATTCTCACACCATGATGGATATGGATGGGGTAAGGCTGGATGGAGAGAAAACCAGCAGCCACAGAGTTGGGATAGGTAGCTCAGAGGACTGGGGCAGGGAACAAGAATGAAATCATCACTTGGGCTTCTCAGGGGAATCCGAGACCAATGGCAGATGGGAAGCCCAGTGCAAACTCGCACAGCAGCTGTCTTTATCAGGTGTTCATGCTACGCTGACTTACAGCCATGAAAATGTCTGTCATTCCTTCCACACAGAACAGCAGCTTTTTGTTTGTTTTTTGTTTGCTTTTTGCTTTTTGAGCTCACTTTGTAGCCCAGGCTGCCCTTGCAATCTCAGCGATCCTCCTGCCTCAGTCTCCTGCCCCAGCCTCCCTGTAGTGGGGATTACAGGCATGAGGCATTAGTTCTTAACCAGTCCCAAGGGTTGGAATTTCAGGGCAGTGTGTGGAGCAGTGAAGGGATGAACTCTAAAAGTCAATAGGCTTTGAGGTGGGTATGAGGGCGTTTGTCTATCTATAGTCTTAGCTGAGGATGAGGTAGGAGAATCACTTGAGCTTAGCAGCACAGGAAGAACATGGGCAGACTGCAAGACTTTATCTCAGAAAGAAACAAAAGTCAATAGACTTGAGTTACCTCAGATATTTAAAAGAAGTAGTCAAGGTATTATCAACGAGGGATGCACAATTCCAAAGGAAAACTAAAGGCAGACTCCTCAGCGGGAGTGTTAAGAGTAGTGGCACTACCAGCTCAGGTACCAGCAACAGAAGACTATTTTTTTTAGAACATGGTGAGAACTCTGAGGAAGCAGAGAAGCTTCCCAACTAGAACTGTGCTGAAGATCAGGAAGCATAGCGGCTGCCCAGCTGTTGCTTACAAGGTGGAGCTGGGAACAAACACCATGTGTCTCCTTTCCCACCTTCATATGGCTCTGAGTGCTAGAGGGCTATGGAGCCTGAGCTGTGCAATTCATTAAAATCAGCCACTGGGGCATAAGGCAGAGATGGAAGACTGGACAATAGATCTGAAAGATCAAATAGAACCCACTGGCACATAATTTATTGAGTGCCAAGTACATATATCACTTGGGAGGCCATAATATGCCCCCCCTAATGTATGAAGGGTGATTGAGCCGAAGGCAATTAAAAGTACATACAGGGAAGATCCGCACCTTCTCTGTATTAGTCTAAAAGCAGAACCTAGATTTATAGATAAAAACTATCTTGCTCTGCCTTCCATCAGGGAAAATAAAGCTAACCACAAAAGACCACTCCTGATCCTTATTGAAGAATCTATGTTCAGAATCCACAATCACATTTAATTACTAACCTTTGTCTAAGAGTAAGTTATTGGCCTTCTCCTATGCCCCTGGCTGCCTCTAAAGGCTCACCTGCTGCCTCTCTACAAGCTCACTGTGCTTGGTTGGAGATGCTATGCAAGTGGAACCTCAGAGAATCTTTTTAAGAGCTACCCATTCCCATTATATGTGAAATACACATATTAATAAATTTTTGTTGCTTTTTCTCCTTTTGAGCTGTCTTTTGTGATGGAGTCTATTCCAACTAAGAACCTCCAGTGATTATTCTTTTATTCCAGTTCCAAATTCTGTGGAAATGTTGAGTGCAGTCACTCTGAGATGACCGTTTCACATGATCAGGTGGACAGTGGATTTTTTAAAAAATGTATTTGGTTGTTTCAGGGTTTCACTATGCAGCTCGAATTCATGGTGATCCTCCTGCTTTTAGCCTCCCCAGCACTGGAATTACAGGCCTGCACCACTATGCCTGAATTCTGGCCAGCTCCGCACTCCCTGGGGGCAGGTCTGGTGCAGCATGTGGTGCTGGGGATCAAACCACAGTCCCTGAGCTTGCCGAAGATTGCCTAAGCAGGTGCTTTAGTCAGCTGAGCTATCTCCCTGGCCCAGATTTTTTAAAAAAGGAAATAACTATATTATTGAAAGATCTCACAAGTAATATAGAGGAAAAGTCTGAGAAGTAATGAGTATTACGTGGCAAGCCTAGAACACAGACCACAAAGTCAAGAAAAGCTGCATAAAGAAACTGTTTACAATGAGATGAAGAGGATTCATGCAGGTCATTTTAGGTGACAGGTGGTGAAGAATGTCCCAAGCAAAGGCTCTGAGAGTGGTGGGGATATCCCAGAATGATGACAGGGGCACAGGGCTGCAAGAGGAGACTGAGGCTGCAGGTAGTAATTGGAGCACAGACCATTAAGGAGCTAAACATGAGCCTTTGGAAGCCAGCAGGTGGGGTGCTGAGTTACGTGTGTTTTTTAAAAAGAATCAATTGGCTACAGAGTGAAATATAATTGGAAGGGTCAAGTGGATTTTTGGAGACTGGTGTAGAAGTGGTGGCAGTGAGAAACGACAGTAGTTCTGATAGAAACCATATAGTTGTTCGTCCGCTCACTTATTTGCACTGGTGGTCCTGCCGTGAGTTCCAGGCACCATCCTGGCCTTGTTAATGGAGATGTGTACGAGACAGGCCAGGCTTCTGTTCTCAACAAGCTTGTATCAAGTGAAGACAAATATGGCAATGGCTGGGAAAATCAAGTAGATGGGCTAAAGAAAACCCAAGAGCACAACCAACAGCAGGTAGATATGGGACAAGGGAAAAGAAAGTATAGAGGAGAACAGCATTTTCTGGTGTAAATGGTAGAATAATACCGGTGCCATGCACTGAATTGACTGTGACAGAATCAGACTTTGGGAAAAGAACATGAGTTTATTTATTTGTTTGTTTGTTTGCTTATTTATTTATTTATTTATTTATTTATTTATTTTTGAGACAGGGTCTCACTATGCAGTTCAGGCTGGCCTTGAGCTCATTTCTGTAGCCCAGGCTGGTCCTGAACTTACATTGATCCTCCTGCCTCAGCCTCCCAAGTGCTGGGACTGCAGGCTGAGTTTTGTTTTAGACATTGTTTTATTCTGAATTTTGCTAATGAGAGAATACTTAAGACTTGGTAACTTCTCAACAACAGAAATTTATTTGGCCCATAGTTCTGAAAGCAACGTCCAGAATCATGGCACGAGCACCAGACAAAGTGCTGACATGACATGGTGAAAGACAAGATGACAAAGGTGAACCCAAAAGAAAGGCCAGACACACTTCTATGTAACAAACCCATTCTCAGATAACTAACCCAGGCCCAGCACAGTGACATTAATCCACCGTGACCTAATACACCTCTCCTTAGGCTCCATCTCCTAGCACTTCTACCCAGGGCATTAAATTTCCAGTTCATGAGTTTTGAGGTGTACGTTAGGCCTGCTGAATTTGGAGTGGCTATATCTTGCAGAATAGCACTGCCATTTAAATGGTAGTGTCTCAGGCTGGGGAGATAGTTCAGTAGAATAAGTGCTCGCCTGGCAAGTGCAAGGGCCTGTGTTCAATCCCCAGTTCCGTAAATGGTAGTGTCTCAAAGTACACTGACTAGAATCAGTATTCAGGGCTCAAGAAATGTTAGCCCCTTATGCTATGAAAATCTACAAATGAAATTATCTCTCTATGGAATACTAAGTAGGCGAGTGAAATGGTTGTACCAAGTGATTCGTGTTCTACTTGAGTAGACTAAAGAAGCATTACATAAAACAACATTGAAATGCTACAGAAGAGCTTAACTCCAAGAAGGAAAATAAATCTTGACCCAGCCCAGCCCAGTAGCTGAAAGCTGCACAAGCTCTGAGATAGAGCTGAATTAGAAGAATCTCTCACTCACATGCCTTGAGATATCCCTGCAATAGTTCAGAGGAAGAAATCCTGAGATTGGCTCTTCTTTCAGGTACTTCTGGAAGGCAGTTAGAGAAGAACCACCATTCCTGTGCCCATCAGAGCTACATAGTCCAGGAATCTGAACTGGATGGGATCCTTAGCAATTTCCTAGGTCTTCTGTAGCACCAGAGACTTCCCAGGAGAATAGGGACCCCAGCAAAACACAGAGGGCAAGCCACTGGCTGGCCAATTGCTCTAAAACAAAAATCTACTGAAAAATTGAAGAGAATTATATGGAAAGGAAGGGGAGGCTCAGAGAAGGTCAAGAAGGGAAGGCTCCTGATTTGACCTTGTGCTGGGCAGAGACATTTATGGTTTTTCCTTTGACCATATATAGAGGCAGATGTTGGCCATAGGTTTACAGTCCAAGCACCTGCTTAAAATGCGACTGGTCAGGGCCAGCCAGATAGCTCAGGGGATTAAAGCTTAAGCAGACACAGGGGTTGAGGGTTTGATTTCCAGTGTTCTGTGCCAGCCCTGCCCCCAGGACATACTGAGAGGGCAATTGAGATGGGCATGGTGGCATGATCCTGCAATACTGGCACTTGGGAAGCTAAAAACAGGAGGATCACTAGGAATCTGATCTGTGTAGTGAGGCCCTGTAGACCCTGAACTAAATACATAAAAGAAAATAATACTGGTTAGTCAGATCCTAAAGATTATTAGGGAAAGTCACCTTGGGACCAAGTGCCTTTATCTGGCATGTTTGTGCTTTAAACTCTTCAACCTCTCCAAGGTTCTTTTGCTATTGAGCAATCATTGTACTAAGTGCCAGAAACGGTGCCAGGTGATGGGATCACCACCACACACACCCGCAGGAGACTCCTTCATAGGGAAGGGACAGAAGGGTGAGAGTGAACGTGGCCCAAGGGAGGAGCAAGCTGGCATTTTACCTGGTGACTTTGATGGTCTGTTGATTCAAGTATCAAAAGAAGGAAAGGAGAATATACCTGAGGTAGTAACACCCCAGGCAATAGTGGGAGTGATGTGAGCTTTATTTCAAATATATATGAGGAGAACCAGAGATGTTTGTTTTCGGAAATTTCTGTTTGCACTGCCAGAGCTCGATAGCATCTGGAGCGTGGTTGCTGTCCAGTGAGCCATGGTTGAGATTCAGCTCTGCAAACATTTTCTGTCTTTATCACAGAGGGGTGACAATAAGGAGAGGTTGACTGTGGGAGGAATTCTTTTGTCCCCCCATTCTTGAATACTGGTTTTTTTAAGATTTGGCTTCAGAATGGATAGAAAAAGCAACTCATCCAAAGTTGTCTATTTGAAAAACAGTCCAAGTCCCTCCACAGGGAGATTTATAATTTGGTCCACTGCTGACTTCATGCCTAGAAGCAAACAAAGTAAGTACTTTGTTGCTAAAGGGATTAAACAGTTAATATTTTGAAAGGGGCTTGAATGATGAAAATGCTCTATAAATGTAAAGCATTATTACTATCACCAATAGTTCTATTGCTTTTTATATTATGTGAGAATACTTGTTCTTTAGCCTGGTGCTTATGGATTCTCGTGGTGAACATGGAAGGAAAAAAGAACAGCAAGAGTTCACAAAAGAATGAAACCCACTGGTTTTTGTTTATTTTGAAGGTATTTCTAGAACTGAAGGCAGCTTTCTTAGCATCTAATAAAATAAAGAATACACAGTTAACAATCCTTTTTACTTTATGTGTTGGCATCGTGTTCCCTCGCCTCCCCATTAGTCCTGCTCTCTCTGGGCTGGTGAGAGGAACAGATTCTTTGGAAAGTTGAGCCTTGCAGAGTGAGAGGTGGCCATAGCCTTCTGCTGACAGCCAGACTGCACTCAGAGGACAGAGAAAAATATCCCACTCCACGGGGACAGAAGTCTGCAAGGGTGCCACAAAGTCTCTGGGTGTAGCTTGTGGGGTGATTTCCCTTGATGTCCCACATCAGAATCATGGGACTGGTTGATGATATAGCCAGGTCTGATCCATATCAATTCCAGGGTACTGTGATATGAGTCATTTTTATAAATAATGTAGTACTCAAGACAGGGAACAGTTTGTGTGGGAAACTCCTGGTGACATTGAATGTCAGTCTAAGCTCTAACACATGAGGCTCAAGAGGCTTGGAACCCTAAGACAGCACTCCTGGGGAAGTGGTCATCAGCCACACAGAGTAGGTGGCTGCTGATGCTGGTGAGCCAGGCACTTCTTTGTCAAACATGTATTATGTGTCTCGCTGGGTGTCAATCACCAGTCTGCAACTCTTGTGAGGCTGGATCAAGAGCAAGGATACACACGTGTCCCTACAAAGATCAGGAGGAAGCTAGGCCAGGTGCTGCACAGCTACACCTCCAACTACTCAGGAGGATGAGACAGAAGAACCACAAGTGACAGAGTACCTTCCCTTGCCAGAAAGAGAGAGAGAAGGAGAGGGAAAGAGGGAGAGAGAAAAGGAGATGGAGAGGGAGAGGAAGAAGGAGATGGAGAGGGAGACAGAGAGAGAGGGAGACAGAGAGAGAGACAGAGACAGAGAGAGAGAGAGAGACAGAGAGAGAGATGAGTCAGGATAGTCAGGGCCAATAGAAGTAGAGACATTACAGCATATAGGTTCAGGTCTAGTAGAAATCCAGCCTCTTTCAAGCTTCCAAATGAGAGGATCCAAGTCAGTGATGGATCAGTATGCAAAAGCCTCGGACCAGCTATCAAAAATCCATTTTCATAGATGAAATCAATTTTTTGAATTGGTTTTTTTTCTTTTTCTTTTTTTTTAATTTTATTTATTTGTTTGCTTGTTGTGTTTGTTTGTTTCTTTATTTATTTATTTTGTGGCTGGCTCAGCCTGCCCTGGTGGTGGGGCTGGCGCAGCATGTGGTGCCGGGGATCAAACCGCAGTCCCTGTAGTTGCCTGAGCTTTCCTTAGCAGGCGCTTTAGACCACTGAACCATCTCGCTGGCCCTGAATTGGTTTTTTTTAACTGAGCAGTAGGAGAAGGCTAATGATGAAGAGTCAGTAATCCCTTTTCAGTGTTTGGAGAATTCTACTGTAACTCACATGAATTGCCGTCTTCTAGGCTTGACATAGGTCCAGTGAAATGTGCTATTTTGGGAAATGTGATGAAACCTCAGGCATGTTCACAAATGAAACCATTTTTCAAAATTTGTTTTAACGTTTTGGCCTCCACAAAACAGTCACAATACTTGTTTGCTGTAGAAGATAGAATTTTCGCACTATCTTTTGAAGACAACTGAGATGAGAATTTGGGACTTGGCTGGTATTACAGGGCTTCTAGGGAAGGTTTCTTCCCCCTTATTCTCCAAGGTCCCAACATTCCCTAACAGTCTGAAAGTCCTCATGGGGACAACCTGCAATTCCTTTTTTTTTGGACATTTAACCATTACACATGACACACAGTATCTGGATAATTTTAACTCCTGCCTGTCTACTGTCAGGTGCAGGAGAAAGAAATGGAAGGAATCCAAGGACAAACATCTTCCCAGAGAATGGTGAAAGCAGGGGCAAACCAGTCTCTGCCCACCCTAGTTAATGGACCTGCCATGCCTTCTGTCACCAGAGATGGTCCTGGAAGGCTGGGAAGGCAGAGACTGGGATGAAACTTTCTTTTTTTTTTTTAAGGAAATCATTAAACGGATGTGCTTTCTTCTGCTGTCAGCCTTGTGTGGAATGAACACTCTTGTGAGAGGGAGGCCAGAATCATCTATGTCCTGTGTTAGTAATTGAATTCATCTCCTTCAAAACTCATGCTGACACTCAGGTCCTAGTGCAGCGGTGTTAGCCAGTGAGGCCTGGTGGGAGTCGCTTAGGATGGAAGGCTCCACCCTCATGAGCTGGTAGATGCTGCTGTAAAAAGGGCCTATAGGAGGGAGGGAGTGTCTCCCACCTTTCCACCAAGTGAGGAACAGTGTTCTAGGGGCTGAAGCATTCAAAGCCTCTCTTAGAAGCAAAGACCTGAATTCTCATCAGATTCCAAACTTGCCAGCACTTCCCTACCTCCAAGACTGTGAGGAACTAATTTGCTTTATCTATAAATTGCCCAACCCCCAATGCCTGTTATGGCATTTCCTAACAAGCCAGGACTCTGTAATTTTGAATTCCTAAAATGTGTAGTTGGTGCTTAAACAGCAGTAAGATTGCCAAGGGTCCAACGAAAGTGGGAGGACCTCTTTGAGGTTTTCTAGGATAATCTAAGCCTCCAAAAGACTTGACTACAGTAAAAGCTGCCTTGACCCCAGGACAGTATCCTGTATCTATCCGTCTCCTGTCATTTCGCCCCTCCCTCATCTTTTCATGTGTCCATTTCAGGAAGACTGACAAGGAAAGCTGCAGTGAGCAGAAACGCCTTTTGTGGTGTATGTGCATCCTAGTGGTGCATGTGCACGTGCTGCCCATGACTGTAAGTCTAGTGCGGGTGAGTGTGCACACGTGCGCATGTGTGCATCGTGCACATGCATACCAAGAGCAGCAGTCACACCGAGTGCTATGATGTCACTGACTGCTGGTCACTACTCCACCTCCAAGTGAGGCGGAGGAATGGACTGCAGCTACCACAATAAATTTGTTTGCAGCTGGGCCTTCCTTCTCACTGCTTTTTAATTTTGTTGTCTTTGATGTTATTCTTCTTTTATTTTTCTTTCTTTTTTTTTTAATAGGTTTGCTCCCAAGGGAGATTAAAAGTGGCTAAAAGGCAATGTCTATGTCTCGGGCTGTGTCATTACAAGCCTACTCCAAGGCAGCGCTTCCTACTGAGCTGGCTCAGACTCCCCCTGACTCCTTTGTGGTCCTACAGGTTGACTTTTGCTCCTGGAAAAGTCCTTCCCTCTTTACAGGTCCTCTGGAAGGTCCATATCCCAGTGACCACCTATCAGCAAGCACGGCCTCAGTGACACATGGTGAATGGGACCTGGCAAGTTCTCCCCATTCTGTGCTTCACACTGAGAACTCATTGGCCAGGGCTGGCATGATGGAACAACAAGATGAGCACATTAAATGCTGATTATTCTCCTGGTCCCCAGTTCCACTCTGTGCTGTCCCCTATGTGCCCCCAGAGCTAACTTTAAGATCTGCCTCCTGGACCCTCCTATCCTCTCCCAGTTGGAGTCAGCCATAGAATTAAGAAGTGGGGTTTCTCAGGACCTGCCCTGCCCTGCTCCTCTCCACCTCCCTGCCAAATACATTTCTGTTCTTTGCTGTCTACAGCTCCTGACAGTGGGCTCCTTGACAGCACCTCCCACAGAGCCTTCTTCCAGACACAGCGCTCCTTGGCTCTGCTATCACTACTTGTTTGCTGCTCCTTCAGGCTGTGGTAGCAGAGGCCACAGGATGTGAGTTCCTGCTGAGCAGGAGACCCTGCTGATCTCTCTCCTCTGTGCCTCATGGTCAGTGTAGGTAGGCTGTGAAGCGACGTTCATTAAATCTAATAGTGTCCTTAACAGATGTTTGGTAACTACAACAGTGATCAGGTCAGTGACGTCATTCACTCCGTAAAACAAAATCCCAAGCAGGAGGATTGCAGATTCAGGGTCATTGTGGTCTGTTTGGTCAATGAGAACCTAACTCAAAAGAAACTGAAACAGAGCTGTGGTTGTACCTCAGTGGTGAAGGGCTTGCCTAGCATGGTTCAATCCCTAGCATTGCGAAAGCAAACAATACCCAAATCCCCAGAATCCTAACCCTTTCCTTCCCACCTCCCATGTTCAGAGGCATAGAGAAAGGCCTCCACCAGAAAAGAAACTGAGACGCTTGGCTGAAGCAGCAATGGCACTTCACATGACACTGAAACCATCCACCTGGAGCTAGAGCTCCCAGCCCAGCCACACACAGGGCAGTCAGCTGCTGGAAACTTCCCCAAGCTGTCTGCAAAAGGGTGTCCTTCCGTGGAGATGCCTAATCTCTCCAGAGCAGTCTATGTGCTGGCCAGATAGCTCAATGGACCAAAGTGCCTGCTTAGGCAGAGAGCAGAGACTGGGCTCCATCCCCCACAGGTTGTGCCAGCCCCACTCCCAGGGTGTGCTGAGCCTGCGATTGAGACTGGGCATGGTGGGCGCACCTGTAATCCCAGCATTGAGAGGCTGAAAACAGGAGAATCACTGAGTCTGATCTACAAAAGAAAAAGAGGAGAGAGAGAGAGAGAGAGAGAGAGAGAGAGAGAGAGAGAAAGAGAGAGAGAGAATACAAAGTACAGAATAGTTCATGAGATGAGAGGTCGCTGCAGAGGATATTGTGTCATTTTATAGCTAGACTGAGAAAGGAACAGAGCCACAGCAGTCCATTAGCCCCAAGATCCTCCGTTTTTGTCTTAGAATTGGCACATTTGCAAGTACGTGTTCCTTTAGGTCCTGTAATGGTTTTACCCTAAAAAGTTCCCCAGAAGTTTCATGTGTTCCGAGGTGGAGCTTCTGAAATGTGGCTGGATTGTGGAGGTGCTCTACGGTGCTCGACAGTGGAGGGGTCTCTTGGTGAGTTCATAGACAGATACACTGTGAGGAGGCGGGGTCCACCTGGGAGAGGTATCACTGAGACATGACCAGGAGGGAGGACTCTTAATTTCCCTTCCTACCCTCATGGGCCCTGCTCCATGGCTGCCGTGGCCTGAGCAGCTTTCCTCTGCCACACACTTCGACCACTGGAGTCAGCCACCTGCCCTCGTAGGGATTGCGTTCTCTGAAACTCTGAGCCAAAACAGTCCTCCCCTCCTGTAAGTTGCAGATGTTATTTTGTCCATGAAGGAAAGGATCTAGTACAGACGCATTTTTGCATGACTGATTTAAAAGCCTTAGATGTGTCAACACATCTATTAAACACATTCTGCCACTAGAGGATTCTGGGGCAGGCGGAAATAGGGAGCACAACTTAGTTCTCGCCCCAGGAATAGGTTTCCAGGCTGACCCTCCATATGAAGGGAGGCAGGCTTTGGGATAAATTGGGTCTGTGTGGCCAGCGAGTTCTCTGGTACCCTCTTTCTCAGTCCTCACAGGCACTACTCTGCTCACTCATCCTACTAAGTGCTATTTGGCCTGTTTCACCAGATTACTGGTTCATGTTCCTGGAGGGTAGTGCATTGCACTAAGACAGCGTTATGAATCACAAAGGTAGGAAATACTAGTCACTGTGGACTAGATTCTGTCAAGATGGTCCATGTTATCTGCATGGTAAAAGTTCTTTCCTGGTTGCAGATACCGCAGTGTCTCAAGGCTCACTCACAATCATAGCGCTTGGTGTTCATCTTTTTCACCCACTCACTTAACCTTTAGGGACTCTTGTCTTATGGTCTCTGTGAACTCTATGATGTTATCTCCCTAAAAAGATTCTCATCTACGTTGAACAAGACAGTTGGGAACCAATCTTGTTATAGATAGTGAAAGGAAATGATTTTTAGTTATCTCTCCAAATAACATACATGATATTAAAGCCCTTTGTTATGTTATCTGTGTAGCTCTTAACTTATCTATTAGTTAGTGGATCAGCTTGTCAGACACTGTTCTGAATGTTCCATCAGTTACTCAGCTTCATGTTACTGTTATAAATACCTGAGGTAAACCAATTTAAAAAGAAGAAAGGTTCACTTTGGCTCACAGTTTAAATCCTTCAATCTATGGTCAGTTGACCCTGTTGCTTTTAGGCCTACAGCAAAGCAATACATCATGGAAGGGAACACATGGTGAAAGAAGCCCCTTACCCCTCGGCAACAGAGAAGCAAAGAGAAAGGGAGTCCAGGGTTCCCACATTTCCTTCAAGGGAATGCCACTACTGCTGGAAGACTTCCAAGTAGACCCCACCTCTTCAAGATTCCACTGTCTCCAGACAGTGCCACAGGTTGGGCATGACTCAAACCATAGCACCCAACACATTCCCTCACCTCATCCTCAACAGCCATGACTTGGGTATCACTGCTATCTGCATTTCCAGGCTGAGACTTCCTTAAGGTCAGAGAAGTTAAGTAATTTACCTCAGTTCACATAGCTCAAAAGCTTTAGAGATGATGTTTATACTCATGCATTTGGACCCCACAGCCAGTATGTAGCTTTTCCTTCTATTCACTTCAATTTTAGAAAGAGACTTCTAATTGATATGGTTTTGCTGGAAATAGAGAATATCTGGCCAGCATTCATTGAACCATGACTTCCAATACAACTTTGTTGAGTAAGATGCCTTCTTTAAAAAGTAAGCAAACTTTTAACATACAGCCAAAGGATAAATTGACCCATTACAACAGTACAGAAAAAGCGGTTCATGTCCTGTTCATGAAAGGAGAGTGCAATTCCCCACGTGACTTCTTTCTAAAGGATCCAAGCACACTTTTGGTTGGTGTCTATAGAAACCTTGCCTTGGGTGTCCCTGTTAGCACCCAACACCCACATAAGAGAAGTATTCACGCAGATAAACCATCACTTAGAGCAAAGCCCTGGTGGAGTTTGTGTCTGATACCATGGACACTATAGTGCAAAGACTGCTCGAGGATCACCAAGTGTGTTCAATTTCTTAAATATCTTCATCCATTAATAATCATTGAATAAATAGATGGATGGATGAGGCTCATCAAATTGGGAGTGGTGGATGGGTGTTCTTGCCTTCCAGGTGATAAACTCTACAAGTTTTTCTCACTGTGAAAATTACTACACAGTGATTTACAGTAACTGGAGAACGTTGGGGATTAGAGTTAAGATTAACATGCAAAAGCTGGGCATGATGGTACATGTCTATAATCCCAGCACTAGGGAGACTGAAGCAGGAGGATTGCTATGGTTTCTAGGCCAGCCTTGGCTACAAAGTGTGTTCAAAGCCAGGCTGAACTGCATAGTGAGACCTTGTCTCAAAAAGATTAAAAGAAAAACAAATTAGATGTAAAATTTTTGTTCAAAGTCTCTTGGCAAACCACACACCTTCTACTCTACAATCATGTTATCATTAAAAAGATAGTGAAGTTTTAAGACTTCACAAACTTAGTCTTTATGATGTTCATATGTTTGGCTTTATTTGAGGCTATATATAGAGTTTTAATAAAATGGTTTGCAGCTATCATGCATTGTATGGAAACAAAACAATTATAAAAACATCCAGGAGACTCATGTACCTTCTTTCTAAAGCTTGCCTTAGCTCTCCCTTGTCAATCTACACATACAAGTCAGAGTAAGAATCCTCTATCTTCTTCCCCCAATCCTCAGTTTTCATAAAACAGCTCAACTGCAGGGTTGGACTTATAATGGCCAAGAGTTAGAAGCAACCAAGTGTTCATCCATGGCTAAACAGACAAAGGAAACACAGTACATACGCACAGCGGGGATATTGCTCAGGCTTAAGAAAGTAGAACATTCTGACATAGATTACAACATTGATGCATGTTAAAGATATATGCTAAGTGAAAAGAACAAGTTTCAAAGGACGAATAGTGCATAATGTCACCTATATCTGAGTTACCAAGAATAGGCAAATTCATAGTTATAGATAGTCCCCTAAGATCTGGGGGAAGTGGATGTAGGGAGTTCTTACTAAATGAAGGCAGAATTTGAATTTAGGAAGATGAAAGTGTTCTAATGTGAAATATACTTATCACTATTGAACTATATACATAAAATGTGTATATTTTTAAATAAATAATTTTTAAAGTAAAGTATATACATTGAATCACTGTTCACTATACTTTTCTTTCCTTGTCCTACCACGAAGATACTAAGAGTTCACATCCTGCTCAGGGACCACTGCCCATGTACTCTGTCTCTGTCTCTGTCTCTCTCTAGCTCTCTGTCTGTCTCTCTTTCGCTCTCTCTGTCTCTGTCTCTGTCTCTGTCTCTGTCCCTCTGCCTTTCCCTCTCCTCCCTCTTCTCCCTTTTCTCTCTCCTGGGGATTAATCTGGGCTTTCACACTGAATTAGAACCTCAGTGTCCCTAAATTGCTAAATTTCATAGGCTGGGCTTGAATTTCTGATCCTCCTACCTCAACCACCCAGTGTGCTAGGATCACAGCCATGTGCCACCATACTCAGCTAGGACTTCTTTTTCTTAAAGATAGACGTGAGAGCATTTTACTTGCACCAAGAACAACACACATAGATAGGAAATGACTCCTGTACAGTGGTCTTTGGATCTTTCGCAGCCTCCTTCTACTGCCCAACCTGGGCCAGGCTACAGGGCCAAAGAATGTGTGGTCTGCAAAGTCCTCAGAACAGTTCCTAGCAGGGAAATATTTGACTAAAACAAAGACGAGGCTAAAGGGGGCAAGATGCAGCTGTCTGTTGAATCTTCTAAGAGGTAAAGGAAGTTTATTTGTCTTTTGAAGAAATTCATATTTCAAAATCCATCCATGAACCCTTTATGTCCCTCCCTCATCAATATGAGACTGACTACAGGATTTGATTTTTTTTTTTGGTTTATTGCATTTCCATCTTTTCAACCTTTAGAAACTGAAACAATATTGTACAAGGTTTCATATTATGACTGTATAATGAAATGTATTTATAGTAAATCTACCAATGAAATTAATGTATAGTCACTTTATTTTAGAAAGCTACCTTCTTGAATCTCACATATACATGAATAACAATGTTGACATAGAAATTCATTTCCAGGTTTATCTTATTAGGAGTAAATGTGCATCTTGTATCCTCATATGTAATACACAGACATAAAAATGAGAAGAGGAAAAAAACAGCATGGGAAAAAGGAAACCTAGGCTCTGTCTGTGGCTATATCTCATACAAGTCAGCTCATCGGTCTAGAACTCCAGTTTGTCTTTGACAAAGGTGGAGATTGTGAGATTGTCCCTCTCATGCTTGTGAGTCTCACTTTTC
>PVKN010007556.1:0-26466 GCA_004027915.1 Capromys pilorides | reverse complement strand
TAATATCTTAAATTTATAGCATTGCATTCCAGTTTAACTTCGGCAACATACACAAATTCTCCTCTAATAGCTGTCATATATATATATATATATATATATATATATATATGTACAAATATATAATGTAACAAAATTACAACTTTACACATTGTATCAAAAGCATAAATTAATGCTTTTAATGCAAATGCTGAACTACAAACCAAAGATATAGTAACACTAGTTTTCAGCCTAATATTTGTTTTTAAAATGGCTCTCAAATCACAGAAAACATAGAATTACCCATTATTATATCAACACTTGTAATCCATACATATATATGTAATTCATACATGTTATATATATATATATATAGATATATGGATATATATATATATTCATCTATCTATCTATCTATCTATCTATCTATCTATCTATCTATCTATACATATATATTAACCAGAGACCTTTATTGCTTCATATGGGCATCACATCCAGCATCCTTTTATTTTACCCCACCTTTTGCTTTTCTGGGGGGCCAGGGAAACTATAGCAAGAATGAACTTTCTCAGCTTTTGTTTATGGGAATGTCTTTAATTTCTGAGATAGGACCATTAAGTTAATAAGCTTCCCATGCTGGGGTTAAAGTTGGGCTCCTCTTGACTCGGTCTCCCAGAGTGGCAGTTGTGCAACACCATGCCTAGTTGACTTTGTCTTTTCATAGTTTATATCATGGTTCCAACTTTTTTATTTCAAATTATTTGAAATTAAATATTTCATATATATTCATAAATATTTGGATAAATATAATATTTTTGATAAACATAAATAATAAGCATTTGGGGTATATTCATATTTTCCATACAATTGGAAATTTTTTGGTACTGTTTCTTTCGATATTCTCACTGCTTCTCTCCTTGAAGAAGTTCCACAATGCATATATTAACTTATTTGTTAGTACCCCACTGGTGCCTTACACTGCATTTCAACTTTTCCTCTTCCTACTTTCCACATTTGATAATCTGCCTTGTATCTTCAAGCTCACTAATTCTTTCCTCTGCCTGCTCAACTCTGTCTTTGAATCCTTCCAATGAAATCTTCATTTATTATCCCTTCCAGATAAACTGTAATATCTTTTAAATTGTTTTAATTGTAATTTCCATTTTGCCCAGCATCTTACTTTTCTCTCATAGCTTAGACAAAATATCTGACCCTCAAAGTTAAAGGGGGAAAGGTTCATTTAGCCCACAGTTTTCAGAGGTTTCAGTCTATACAAGGCAGGGTGGCACATGGCAGAGGGGTAACCATTCACAGTGATGAAAGACAGAAAATACAAAGAGAAAGAGAGAGAGAGACAGAGACAGATAGAGAGATGGAGAGAGACAGAAAGAGAGAGACACAGACAGACAGACAGACAGACAGACACAGACAGACAGACAAGCCTTACCTCCTGTTCCTTATAATGTAGGGCAGTACCAATCTAATCAGAGGATTGATCTAGCAACCACCTCTCCTTAATCCAGCATTAAACCATGAGTCAATCACTCACTGTAGATTCAGCTACCTCTATAAAATCTCTACAACCACATGAGCCTTTGGGGAGACATTTAGATGCAAATCATAACACCCATATATAGTTTTCTTGATTTTCTCCATGTCTTTCTTAGCTCTTTGGGTATTACTAGCTATTTCATGCTTCATCTAGCAGGTCCACACTGTTTACAGGAACTTTCGTTTTCTTTCTCCTCTTGCCCTTCACCTCCTGTCTCTATGTATGTCTTGATGCACACTGGCCAAAGAAAATAAGCACACCTGCTGAGAGTGGGGTTGGCAGGTGGGGAGCTGCTCTAGTACGAGCTGAAGTTCGGTTATATTAATTTTGGTTATTGAACAAAATTAATTGCTACTGTGCAAAATTTATATCCAACCATTTCTTGAAAGTTGCAAGCTTGGAGCAGCCAGATAGCTCAGCGGATTAAAGCACCTGCTTAGGCAGATGCAGGGGCCAGGAGTTTGAGGCTGGGGTTTGATCCCTGGCCTGCCAAGTGGCCCCTCCCCTGGGGTGTGTTGAGACAGAGAATGAGACTGGGAGTGGTGGTTCTTGTCTATAATCCCAAGCTAAAAAACTGACAAGGATCACTACAAATCCAATCTGTACAGTGAGACCCTGGATACCCTGTACTAAATACATTAGAAAAGAAAGAAGAAAGACAAAAAGAAAGAAAGAAGAAAGAGAAGGAAAGAAAGAAAAAAGAAAGAAAAGTTGCAAATTTTCAGTAGGCCTAAGTTGTAAGCAGTTGTATCTCACAGATTTAGCTCATGTGAGGGAGACAGATTTCTGGCCCTATTTTGCCCTTTCCCTAAAATTTGTTTTCAGGATCGCTATTTTAACTGTACTCCTTGTGGTTGATAAATCAGAGGAGATATTGAGCAAGTTAGGTAGAGACATAAAAGATGTATTTTAGAAAACAAGTTAGATTTTAGAAATCTAAATGTCAGAGATGAAAAAAATTAAAATGCAAGCGATTAAAAGCAGAGTAGAAGTTGCACAGAAGAGGCCTGAGAACTTAGAAGAGAGCAGTGGAAGTGACCCAAAGCATCCATGAGTCTGGGAAACTTCAAATAACCTAAGATGTCTGAAGCTGGAGTCTCCCAACAAGAAGCAGGTGGTGGAGAAGTGGAAGGAAGAGAAGAAGGGAGGCAGGCAGGCAGGCAGGTAATAATGACTGAAAATGTTCCTGATATAATAAAAACTAATCTCACAGTTCTGAGAAATTCAGTGAACACCGAAACAAGAATAAACTCATGCAAAGATGTAGCATAAGTAGACGGCCTAAAACCACGGAAGGGCCCAGATCTTCGCTCTGGTGTCAACAGCAGCCCAGATCTTCACTCTGGCGTCAACAGCTGACACCAGCAGAGGAAGGTGACTACGCTTCCCTGTTTCCACCCCTTCATTTTCATAATTTGCACCGCTGCTCTCCCTTTGAGATCCACCTCAGTGGCCAGCATCCCTTCTGCAAGGGTCTCTGCTTCTCTGCACAGGGGCCTTCCTCTGTGGAAGCTTCCTCTTGGCGTCCACATCCCCCATCGTAGCGCCTCCTCCCAGCCTTCTGAATGTTGAAAGCCGCAACCCTTCCCTCTGCTTTCTGCCCCTTGGAGTGGATGTGGCTCCTAGCATCACATCTGTGCTACCCGAGTGTTCTTGTTTTGCCTATTTACCCAATCATTTATATTAAATGTGGCTACATGTTTTTTTGCGTAACAGAAAAGGATGACTATAACATGCTAGAAAAGATCACACTTTTCATTTTTCCTACTGCATGGAATTTCAAATACATAAGCAAAAGAAGCTAAGGAATCAGAAATTGGAACGGAGCTCTTGCTGGTTATTCTCACAGTTTCCAATCTACCTGTTTATTCTCACTTTTGGGACTGAGGCCTTTCCCAGACCTGGCAGAATCTGTCCCCTGCATGTGCTACAGGTAGGTAGAAGGCTGGTGTGTGTGGTGGGGATCTTCTTGCCCACGTTACTTCCTGTTCCTACCAGTATCACCGAACATCCGGTCTTTGCCACATTCTCCCCAGTAGTTGGCTCCAGTTAGGGTCGTTTTTCTCTACACTACCACAGGCAGTGCCATTAAAGAGCCAAGCACTCGCTGCTGTATCTGCCTCAGAAGTTCACATCCCAGCGGCACAGATTTGTCTGAACTATTTTCTAAATTCATCAGTTCTTTCCTGAGTTTCGGAGGTAAGGGCACCAGCAGCGCTGTGCCACTTTTCATAGGTTTGTTTCCCAACTTCCTTTACTCACATTTTTCAGGTACCATTGATCAAACTCCCCAGATTTCTAGGTCCAAACCAGTGCCCTTGCCTCACAGTTTCCATACCATAAATTCCTCCTCTTGGCCCCGCCTCCCTAAGTGAGGTGACTGCTTTCTGAAAGTACTACAGCTGAGATACACTCCCTTGATAATTTTACAACATGAAGATGTAAACGACATCAGTTCTCTTCCTATCAGGTATGCCGCTTTGCACATGGCTTCTCTTAACGTTTTCATCTTATTTTCTTTGTCTTATTCCTATATGGTCAGTAAATATATGTCACTGCTTATGAAATGCTGAAGAGCTAAAACAAATCTCTTTTATCATCCCAGTGTTTGTGTTACTTTATCCAAGGGGCCCTGTAATGGAGTGGAGGAGACAGAAGATGAAAGACACTATACTTCTCTTCATGTGAGGAAACACAGCATCTAATAAGCTACATCTCTTTACGAATATACAACTCACAGGGCTGGCAAGATAGTTCAGCAGACTAAAGTGCCTGCTTAGGCAAGCACAGGGACTGTGGTTTGATCCCCAGCACCACGTGCTACACCAGCCCTGCCCCCAGGGTGGGCTGTGCCAGCCACAGAGTCTAGGTGTAGTAATCCCAGTGCTGGGGAGGATGAAAACAGGAGGATCACTACGATTCCGAGCAGTGTAGTGAGACTCAGTACAAAATAAATATATTAAAAGAGAAGAAAACAAACAAACAAAAAAAATTGCAACTCACAAAGTTATTGTAGAGATGTAGTAAAGCAGTTTTATAGAAGTATTTAGCAATTGCAATTTATGGGTTAAATACATTTTCACTCTTGTAATCAAATTTGAGTAGATGATAGCAGTAAAAGATGAAATAAGAGAGGCCTAATGAGGAGAAACAGTTGAAGAAAGCATTCTAGAACAGTTTCTACCCACTGAGGAATAGTTTTATTTTCAAGCAGACCTCTGTTTTCTTCCATTCCATTCAATCCTAGTCTCCAGGGTGCAAAGGAGACATCGTTTTTTTGTCAATGAGACAAAAGCCACTTATTAACATACAGCAAATATTGTTTATTGCAGACTTTCCCACTGACTTATGTGAAAAAGGCACTATGAAAAATTAATGAATCTAGATAATCTCTCTAAATGGATTTATGTTAAAATATACAACATTCTTACATAACATCTGCTTTATATAGGCGAAATAATATAACATTTAATGACAAAAATCGTGTTTCAAAAAATAACATTTGCCGAAGGTTAGGTATCTTTCTTTTCTTTATCTAGACTCTTTCACAGGATTAAAGTACATGTAAATTAAGTGCTTCTAATTACCAAAAAGACTTGACACAGATAAACACATGAAATGGCCCCAATACCCTTTTAACTACTTATTAGCTCAATATTCATAACCGAGGCCTTCATTAAGCAAAATACTGTAGTGCACACCTACACGGGCTATGTCCTTTGACAGACTGAGTGCATGTGACCTCTTTTCACTTGTGCTTTCTCTATATAAGAACATAGTATATGCAATAGGCAGAAGAGAAACTAAATCAAAATACAAGCTGTGCAAAGAATTGGAGTCAACAGAGCCATGACAAAGAAAACGTTCTGGGAGTGTATCATAGGTTTGCGTTTGTGCAGTCGAAGCCCTAGCTGTACTTTACAGTGCATTAAAATGTTTTAAAACTTGGCATTGAGAACTTTCCATCCACCTGTCATTCAGTGCGTCAGAGGAGAAACCTAAGCAAGCAGACGCTGGCCTCAGCGAGCTGAATGACAGACCCTATGGTTACAGAAACCTGAAACTGCTGACATTTTGAGTCATAGACAGTATCTTTGCATTGCTGCAGTGAATAAATTCACTGCTCTTCAGAAAGAAAAAAAAATCAACTCCTACTTATACAATGAGATGGGATTAAATAATTACTAAAGGGAACCTCATCTCAGTAAAGCAGAAAAAAACCAAAATTCCAAAGGTCAAAAAACTTAGCCTGAGATTTTTTTAGCTTTAATGAAAGTAATGGGCCCAGACACCAGTTCTCTGCTTACTCAGGAATGAATTATTTTATGGCGATAAATTATGTATACCAAGACAGACGAATCTGATCTACTCTTCAAGGCTTCTTAAAACAGAGCATGTTGGAATAACGCCAAGAATAATGGAGTTTAAAAACAAACAAATACATGACAAATTAGTGACTGCTTCCTTCATCAAAAGACTCCACTCCTGAATCACTGGCAGCAGCACTGATTTTTTCCTGTCGTCTTCGCATAATTTCTTGCAGTTCTGAGCTGCCGTTGCTATCCTAGAAAGCAAACATGGCAGAGACAAGATGGTTACTGGCTATGTCAACAGTGGGTCGTGTGGAGGGGCTGGGGAGATAGCTCCATAGCATAAGTGCCTGCCTGGCAAGTGCAAGGTCATGAGTTTGAACCCCGGTCCCACAAAATACAAACAAACAAACAAAAAAACAGTGGGTTGTGTCATGAAAAGATTCAGGGTAAAAGTCAATTATAGTTTTCATCCCAGGAAAACTAACACCTGCCCTTCATGTAAGTGAATCTTTTGGACTTTACCAACCTATGATAACTAATAACTAATCATTTTGTAAAATTTCTTGAGGAAGCTCAACCACCACACCTTCTATATGAACTCTATAAAAGATCAGTATTGCACGTGGGGTGCTTTAGATTCTGTGACAGAGCACATGTATATAAATAAAAAACAACAATATGTTAACTTTTCAAAACTTTTCAGATCAAGGGAGATTCTCATCTTCCATTAGTAGGAGATTGTAAGACAGGCCAAAGAGAGGACTCAGAAAGGCAAGCTTCTCTTCAGACATCTTTGACCTTCTGATGACACTAGCTGTTTTTGTGTCCCAGCCCTCACATCCCTGTGATACTTTTCCTTATTCTCTCATCAACAGCAGTTCCAGGCAGGGATGGGGAAATAGCTTGACAGTGTAAGTGCCTGCCTGGGAAGCGCAAGGACCTAGGTTCAATCCCTGGTACCTCATGCTGTGCTGGCCCCAGAACCCTGGGACACCATGCTGGCCACTGAAACCAGGCATGGTGGTGCATGCCTGTAATCTAAGCACTGAGAAGAATGAGACAGGAGGATCACTGTGAGTCCAAGCTGTGTAGTGAGACCCTCTACCAAATAAATAAGTCAATAAAAGATCTTTTAAAAATTTAAAAAAAGAAATAAGAAATTCCAGGCAACACAGTCAGAAATCAGGAAGGTGGCCCTGACCTCAGCACAGGCTGAGGTCAGAACCTAGAAACCTGACACCTAATGCAGCCAGCCTCTGCCCCAAAGTGCACAGAGGGCTGGCAGCAAGAGAGCACAGGAAGAAACCAGCAAGTGACAATGAATGACATGGGGCTCACAGGAAGGAGAAATACAGCTGGCATGGAGCCACTTAGAAATGTGAAAAATGTGGAACTCTGTAGCATACCTTTAAGAAGAAATTTACATACTCCTAACAAAATTAGGATGTACAATGGTCACAAAATTTCTTGAGAAACCATATGACCCTTATTCATATTCAACATACAGAAAACAATCATCAACCCCTTCTATTAAATCCCCAAGATCGGGCTGGGAAGATAGCTTCATGGCACAAGTGCCTGCCTAGCTGCGTGCAAGATCATGAGTTTGAACCCCAATCCCGCAAAAAAAAATGTAAATGCCCAAGATCAACTTTGTAGGACAAACTTCTAACAGAAATATAAATTCTCTTGATTGTGAAAGGTTTACAAGGTTACATGCATGAGACTGGCCTACCCTACTTCACTATTGAATTTATATAATATACCTGCTAAAGATAATTATGTATCCATTGCATGCCAAAACCTATATCCTTTCATCTGAGTCCAAGTATAATTTTCATGCAGCTGTTAATGGCTATGGGATGTACCAACTGGAAAATACCACCTTTACTTGCCTGTGGGAAGGAAAGCAGGCTGGGAGAAGATTAAGGGTATCCAGTCTGCAAGGATTATTCTCCTGCTTTCATACTACTAGGACAAAATATTCTTCAGAGTTCTCCGATTTTCAATAATCCCTAATATTTCCCCTGATATTACCTAGAGGCATTACTAGATACACAGCCAGGATTTTAAACCTTATAACTCGGATCTTACTAAAATCTCCAAACTACACATCAAGAAGAGGCAAAAGAATTTTGGCCTCTGAAAGCATTCACTCAGATATGAGCTTCCCTTATTTTGTCAACATTTAAGGTCTGTGGCCGCAGTGATGAGATGATGTTCATTAAATGTCTCAAAGTATATTCTCAAGCTCCATAGTATGAACATTTATAATACACCAGCTTTCTTTGACATGGTCACTATGGTCTCAGGGACAAACTGACAAAAGCTGAGTCAAATTTAGTTCAGCTTTGGAAGAAAGGGAAATTGGCCAAAGCAGACAGGAACAACTGTCTATAGAGTTGTCCCCTTGTGCTCCCTACCCCAGGGCACGGCTACCTTAGGCTGCTGATTCCTACCTCCAGAGCAGCTTTTTGCACTGTGATTTGGCTGAACACCCTGGCCCCCTCAGGGCACACTGTCCTCAGTTCATCTTTGTTGAGAGAGAAAAGCTGTGCACCATTCAATACGCCAAGACTGTTGACCGTCCTGAAAGAGAAAAGGGGAAAACCCAAAGCATTATAAATTATGCCTGGAAAAAATCAACCAAACCAATTGTTCTGCGTTTGCTCATAACCTGTCTCTTTTTTCATGTGCTCCACACATAGGAGCACTCATCAAATGCAGTAGCTAATGCAACATCAAGTGACTGTCCCAAAGTTGGCCCTAAGGTTCCTTTTTTCTTTCTTTTTTAAAAACAAGATCATTGATTATAAAGCACCAGGGGACAGTTGGAGTTGGAGTGCATTCCAATATTGTGCAGTATCGTTTCCTTGAAATATGATCTTATATGGAAGGTAGAGCTTCCTGGTAGTCTGGCAAATGGTTAATCATTGCATCTTTTTTAAAAAAATCGTGCTGAGTAGGGCTGGGGATGTAGCTCAGTGGCATAAGTGCCTGCCTGGCAAGTGCAAGATCCTGAATTCAATCCCTGGTACCATAAAAAGATAAAATAAAATAATGCTGGGTAAATGAATTTATAATATGTCAAGATTCCTAGAATATGTACAATTTAAATAGTTCACTGCACCAAATACACATAAAATGTTTACTGACATTTAGAATACAAATAGTACCACTATCATAGCTTACTAAAGAAAAAACTTTATTAAGATTATTTTGCCTATCGATGATAGGCAATGTTACTTGTTTTTTATTGACATGTGGCAGCCTATTAGAAGAAAAGCTTCTACGTACATTGTATGATCCAAGGAGTCCTATTAAGACTGGGGCTGGGGAGATGTACCTCCCTAGGGAGCTTATGATACCAGGGACTGAACTCAGTGGTCTAAGCACCTACCTAGCAAGAGCAAGGACTTGGGTTTGACCCCTGGTACCACATGCTGAGCCAGCCCAGGTGTGCTGAGCTGGCCACTGAGTCCAGGCATGGTGGTGCACACCTATAATTCCAGGGCTGGAGAGGTTGAGACGGAAGGATCACTTTGAGTCTGAGCTGCACAGCAAGACCCTATACCAAATATACAAATAAATAAAACACTTTTTTTAAAAAAAAAGAAGGCTTCTCTGAGTACCCTGATGAGGGTGAAAGCAACGAGCTACCAGGCCTTGCGACTGTTGATAGCCACCTGGCGAACCAATGATGAGCAGTGGAATAGCATGAGCTGTTCCTGCATCTTCAGATCTTTTTCAGCTAAGAAGAGCTGCAATCTCTTCCCAAGTATGGAAGGGAAGTCCACGATACAGTCTGGGTCCAGTCATCTTAAGAGGCATCTGTGACATGTCAATGACCCAGCAAGCAAGAAGGCATGCGCCTCACATGGCCGCACAAGGTGGCCACAAGGACTCACACGGGGTTGAAGCCCTTCGACTGCAGCCAGGTCTTCACGTCCTCTGGTGTGGAATCGTAGGTGATGTTGATGACTGGCACGTTCTGCCGTGGCACCTGGAACTTCTTCTGCGCGGCACTCCGCCCGATCGTCAGCCTGTGGATGAGCTCGTCCTGCACCTCCTCCATCTGAGACTTCCGACCTGGACACCAGCGGGGAGCAGGTCATATAAGAATCTCTTTCCTATGACACCACTCTCTAGATCCCAAACCCCAGCGACCATTCTGTCTCACCAGGCTAATGCCTCGGCCTGCCATCCTCCCTCACTTTTGTCCTGCCAGTGTACCTTCACGATCAATGAGTACAATGCCTACCCAGCTGTTTCCTTCTTCCCTCGAGTGGCTATCCGGCAACACCTTACCCAGGCTCATCTACCGAGCTACTCATCCTGCGCCAACCCCTGTGCAGCTGAGCACAACACAGCCGAGGTACAGGAGCCTGTGTCGCATTCCTGACATGCGCTGCCAGGCTTTGTCTGTTCCTTAACAATCCTTAGGGCTCTGGTTCCCAATCGGGTACCTTTCTGAAGCCAGGGCTTGCAGACAATATCTAGACACTCAGTTGTTACACCCGAGAGAGGCGAGGAGCTACCACCAAGCCACACGTGGAGACCTGTCTCCCTCTCTCCACCGTTCTGTGCCAAGAGTCCGGCAGTCAGCTCCTCCCCAGTCACTATCCCACTTAACTTTTCAGCAGCATTGGAGGTGAGAAGCTCCTTCTGGAAATACTGTCCCCTTGGTTCCCCAGGACCCTTCACTCCTCTGACTTGTCTCACTGGTTCCTCCTCCTAGGCACCCTTTTCTCAGCCTCCTCATCTCTCATCTTGGTAATGGTGGACAGCACCGGGGCACAAACCTTGAGCCTGTTTTCTGCTAGCACTCAAGCCAGCAAAGATCACTGCACCTCGTCTCTTGGTGACATACAGTTTGCCCACTACCAAATTGCTCTGCCAGCTCCATGACTCAGTCCTCTAAATCCATCTTTATTAACTTTCCCCTTGGCACATTTGTTAAATATATATTAAATGTCTGAAATATCTCTCAAATAAAAAATACCCAAGCCTGAATTCTTGACCTTCCTGAAGTTTGCTTTTCTGACATTTTTTACTTCCCAATATAGTTGCTGGAGATTCTATCTTCCTGGTTCTTCTGATAAAACACTACGGAGCTGTATTGAATGCCCCTGTGTATCCAATGTATAATGCATGAGAAAACCCTACTAATTCTACCACCCAAGTATGTCTAAAATCCAACCACGTCATTTTGTGTTGCTGCTGTTGTTACTAGCTTGGTAGAAGCCACCACCTATTTACCAGGTTCCGCTGCTCCTCCACTCTACTGCCCCATCCATTTCTCTTCACCCTCTGCTCAGTGTAGCAATTACAATGACCTTTTAAAATATGTCAGAGGTTGCAGCTCTTCTGCTCAAAACAACTTCACCCGACCCAAATGACTTATGAGGAAACCTTCCACACAGCCACCAGAGGACTCGGGCCCCAAACTCTGGCTTACAGTTACATCCTTAGTGCCTTCCAGTTTACGGCCATGCAGTCTCTTTTGCCTAGAATGCTTTTCCCCAAATAGCACACTCCCCTGACTTATTCAAAATTGCATCCCCTCCCCTACAGCTCTCGCTACCAGCATAGCTCTATTATTTTCCAAGTCACTCGGCACTTTCTCATATTCACAATGACTTTGTCTATATACCTGCTTTCATTAAAGTGTAAGCGTGAGTACAAGAAGGGAGCCTTCCCTCTCCCTTGTTTGTTCCTATGTCCCCAGTACCCAGAACAGTGTAGGGACTCAACAAACAGTCACTGGGCAAGTGCATTGGTGAGGCATTCACTGAGCTCTTCCGCTGAGAGAGTCCTTGAAATTTATCATGAACAAACATCTTAAATAATCAAATGAGAAAATGGAGGCCAAAAGCAAAGAAGAGACCTGTCAAAGTCACATGATTAATTACAAGCATAATTTACCTAGCACCAGAGATACTAACTTCCCAGGAAGCATTTTAGAGTGTTTGGCAGGCTGGGAGCTAGCTCGGCCATCTAAGTGCAAAAGCGCCTGCCTGGCAAGTGCAAGGACCCAGGTTCAAGCCCTGGTATCTCATGCTGTGCCAGCCCTAAGTTGAGCCAGCCACCAAAACTAGGAGTGGTAGCACACTCCTGTAATCCCAGTGCTCGGGAGGCTGAGACAGGGGGATCACTAGAGTCCAAGCTGTGTAGTGAGACCCTGTACCAAATGTATAATAATTCTTCAAAAACAAGAATAGAAAGTGTTTGGCATCTGGTAAATAAGTGTGAAATAATCAGCTAGCTTTATTTCAGTTTAAATTTTTTGGTGTCTCAAGTATTTAGGAAACCTTTTAAAGAAGTTAAAAGAGAAGGAAAAAGAGAGAGGGGAAAGAAGGAAGGAAGGAAGGAAGGAGGAGGACAAGGAGAAGGAAACGTTAAAGATTAGCTAAGGAAAAGGAGAAGGAAAGGAACAGAAAATCAGAGCTATGAGATAATAGTATGGTTATATTTAGTAACACAGCAACCATGTTTCATTGCTATATTCATGTAGAATGTAACTGTGCCTCAAAAAAAGAAAAATATAACTACCTTAAGAAATTTATATTCAGGTATTGACTTTCTTGCCCACCAACTCCACCACCATGCTGATGACTGCAGGTCCACAATGAAATGCTCTGTGGAGTATGAAAACCTCTTTCTAATGTGCTACAGCTTCCGGTTTGCCTTTTCAGTGTTCTAGCACACAGCAATAAACTGGACCAACTTTATACCTCTTTCTAAAATAACACTTCTGATTACAGAAGATTAAATTTAAGTAGAAGGGACTTATAAAAAGAAATATAATGCGACTAGAGTGTTGACATCTTCAAAAAGTGTTAAGAACCTTTCTGGATGTTGCAATAAATCAGTGTGAGCAGCTTGTGTGACACACAGCTTCATGTAGCTAATCTGAGTCGGTCACACAATCATACTGCAGCCAAAGGGGTCTTACCCTGGTCAAATGCTACATTTTTAAAAGTAGATATACTGGCTTCTTGCCTTAATGTGGCTATTGCATAACATTTCTTTTATATATATATTTTTAATACAGGGTCTAAGGGATACAGGGTCTTAAATTGGACTCGTAGTGATCCTCCTGTGTTCAGCCTCCCAAGCACTGGGATTACAGGTATGTGCCACCACACCCAGTCTCAATCTCAGTCTCTCGTTGCCCCAGAGATGGGGCTGGCAAGGCACACCAGGGATTGAACCCGGCCACTGTGCTCTGTGTAAACAGGCACTTTAGTCTGATGAGCTATTTGGCCAGGCCAGCATAACATTTCTATCAGTCTTCACTTTCTAGCTCCAGTTTAGTTTACCAAAAACTTAAGCAATAAGCAAAGAATGTACATAACATAAACAGGCACATTTAAAGAGAAATCTGACCCTCAATAAATAGACTTTTACATACTGTATATCTATCTGGTCCTAAAAGACTTCTAGGAAAACCTAATGTTCATTCAGGAAAAAAAAAAAAGACCTCAAAAAAGTTTCATAAAGATAAACTTATTTTACAAATATAAATTTGTTTGGTGTCAGTATAGTATGGAGATACCTGACAAAGGAATTTGACTTAATTAACTATAAGCTCTTATTATTTTATTTTTGTATTTTAGGAAAGAGTCTACAGGGTGTTTAGGGTCTCACTACTAGATCAGACTTGTGTGATCTACCTGTTTACAGCTCACCACGACATTCAATCTCAAATGTCATCTCAGCATGCCCCTGGGGACAAATTTTGTTTCATTTTATTATTTTCTTATTCTATTTTAGCTTTGCCTTTGCAGGGATCAAATTCAGGACTTTGCGCTTGCCAGGCAGGTGCTTATGCCACTGAGCTATCTCCCTATGTTCTTATTAGTTTAAAGACCAGTATATGGTTAATTTGGGGAGAAATGTTTATATGTTATATATCCTTTTGAAAAAAATTGAAAATGTTGAGTCACAAGTATCAGGAGAGTTCTCTGTCTTTTAAGTATCCCAACTATGCCTCTTTCCCACTAGGTTATTCTTAGCTTCTTCCAGTAGGACAAAGAACAAACTGTTCCAACCCACGAGCTCTCCAAGTAGGGCCTGAATGCTTATGAACTCTGTCCCCAGCCCTGCAAACAGAGTGCACGGTGTCAAAGATGACCATGCTGATGTATCTAGGAGGTAAATGTTACAAACTCGTGGGAAGACTGAGGGAACAAACAGTATTTTCAAAAGGAAAATTTCCCCTAGGGAAATTAACAAACTATTTACAGAACATTCCCATTTTAAAACTATTTTTTTAGTGTCTAAGAAAAAAAAACATTGTCCCCAAAAATCTACATATATTTAAAAAAAACTTAGTAGCACATGACATTATTAGCGGTATACAATTACCCATACACACACATACACAATTGTTTTTGATGCACAGTGAATGGCTTTTTTAAAATTTTATTTTTCCTCTTTTTTTTGGTGAGGTCAAGATATGAATAGGAAGGTTATTTTAATAATGTGTGCCTTGGAAGAAAAAGTAATGCACAAAAGTAGCCTTGTATTTATTGCATTTTAGAATTCTAGAAGAGTGAAATGGTAACAGTTTCAGTGTCTTCTTTTTTCACTACTTTTAATTTAGCAAAAAAATCACCACAGCTGAATAGATGCAACTATGATAGACTGATATGAAAGCAACAAGATGAAAATGAGAATGATGTTTTGGGAAGTAAGTTTCGAGCACGGATCTTAGGGTTAATCTCAGCCTTGAAGACATTCAATACATGCATCTGGGTGTCAGAAGTGAGATTTGGTACAAAGATCAACTTGAAAACGTTTGCATTTCCAACAATATAAATAGTATTGAAAGGAATGGGAAGACATTGATAATTTATAGCAATAGTATGTTTATGTGGAAAGCAAAATGCAGAACCCTAGGAGAGGCTCACATTGATAGAATGATACATACACATTTTATACAAACACACATACTCACCCTTTATATACTTTTATCATATTTAAGATAAATGAGTTACCTCTCTGGCTCTAGATTTTTAGAAGCTTTATATAATAAGCATAGGTAAGGCAAAGTAGTTTAACAACACTCTAAAAAATGATAATTAGCTCAGCAGTCTAAACGCTTGCCTAGGCAAGTGCAAGAACCTGGGTTCAATTCTCTGTACCACATGTCATGTTGGCCCTGCCCTGAGCACACCCAGCCAGCCACCAAGACCAGGCGTGGTAGTACATGCCTGAGATCCCAGCACTGGGGAGTCTGAAACAGGAGGATTACTACGAGTCTGAGCTGCGTAGTGAGACCCTGTAGCAAATATATAATTTTTTTTAAAAAAATGACAATTTGGACATTAGATTACACAGACATGCTAGTTACTCCAAGACATTTAAAAGCTAGCTTAGATTTTTCTTCAGTTCTCAAAGTGTCCGTACTCCTCTCCTTCAGTGCTGACAAAGATAATCCAAAACTGCCCATCATATCTTTTCTTTCAGTTTATTTAGATGTGGTTGCATTCTAATAAAAATCTAATTTAAGTTATCAATATATAAAGTTGAAGTCTAAATTACATGCAATCTGAATTTCAAGGGTAAAGTTGAGATTGCTATTGCTGGTGAGTGTGTTATGCTTACATGACTATGTATGAATATTTTCAATAGCAGATATAAGGAAGAGAAGCAGAAAAACGACGCTCGTCACGATGACAATGGCGGCAACTACTGACCGCTTGAGATGTGTCAGACACCAGTCAGAATCAATCAGTGTCCCCTGACTACTGCCACTGACATTCTGGGCCAAAAAGCACTGTTGTAGGGATCCTGCTGTGTGGCAAAGGATGACGCTTAACCCGTGACCTCTGCCCAGCACACGAGGCACCTCCAGACAGACATCAACTGTCCCCAGGCAGAGGGAGAGGGAGGAGAGCAACAGCTGCCCTAGGCTAAGTACCACTGCATTCCATGCTTATCCATGGAATTCCTTCCAAGCACTATCTCAGTAACCTTTTCCCTTTTCCTATAAAACAGGTATCATTTTGCCCCATTTTTCAGATGAAAAACTCAGAGGATTATTAAGTTGTTGAAGGTCACAGGGCCAATAAGTGGTGCTTCCCTGTATGAATTCCAGTAGGTCTGTCTCCAGAGTCAGCATTCAACCACCAGAATGCAATGGAACATGTAGACGTGCATTTCTTGGGGAGGAGACTCTTTCTGTTTTTTTAGAGGAAGTTCTCAGAGGATATAAAACTAGGTAAAATTTCCTGCAGTCTATGAGCTACCATGCAAGTACTGACCGACCGTTACTGTTTACATTCGATCCTATTTCATCCTAGCAGAATCACTAATAAGCACAGTTTCATTTTGTCCCCATACTGTTTATTTTATTTTATTTTATTTGTCCCCATACTTTTCCAGTGCAGACAGAATTTGCCCCAGGAAACTTACGGTCCACGGGAGGCTGTTTGTGTCTCTGGCCATCTCTCACAACACTGCCCCCACTCTCACTGGAGCTGCTGTTCTGGCGAGTGATATTAGCCGGAACCTTTGTCATCGGAACAGGTGCTGGTACCGAAGGTGGAAGGGGGACAGGTACAGGAGCTGGTGTCGGAGGAGGTGACGGGGCAGACGGAGTATCGGCTGGCCTTGGGCCGTACTCCATCCGTTGTTTCTATAAAAAGACAAATAATTAACTTAAAATTTTAAAAAATATATAAACCTAGGTTAAGAAATGAAAGTGTACACACACTGACAGGACTATATTAGCTATTGAACTGTAAACTTCTGTACAAACCCATAACAAATCTATACTTGTGTACACACACTCACTTGTACCTACCTCATCCTATATGATATAATAATCATAAAAGGCCTTAATAATCTTATAAACATTTGGCCATGTGTTCCAGGTCAGTACACAAGTTCCCAGAGTAGCAAGCAGACACTAAGAGCAAATAATACAGGAAAACTAAATTTGGAACGGGACTCACAATACCAGAATAGTCAAACAATTTCTGATTATTTTGTCATTTGCCTTATGAATAACTTCTAACAGAGTTGGAAGTCAGTTGCTCTCAGCAATCCTTCTTTTACATGTGTGTTACCTGCAAAGGTTTTTCCCAGGTTATTATTATTATTTATTTATTTTGTCTTTTTGAGACAGGATCTCGCTATGTGGTTCAGGTTGGCCTTGAGCTCACTTTTGTAGCCCCGGCTGGTCTTGAACTCACATTGATCCTCCTGCCTCAGCCTCCCAGCTTATTGTTAAAGGGGCTGGATTGTAGTAAATGAGGGGCTTATGCTTGAAGAGACAAATAATACTAAAATGCTGTTGCTCAATTTTTCAAAGCTCAGCTCTCTTTACCACCAGAAAATGGGCAGGTGATGGGATGCACAGGGGTGAGGTTGGAGTTTTAGAGTGGGAGGTGAGCTCAGTGGTAGAGTACTTGTCTAACATGAACAATGTTCTAAATTCTATCCCCCATGTTATAAAAACAAAAAGATATGATCTAAAATTAAATATTTAGGGCAACTTACAAATGAACTAGAGAAGAAGCATGTTTTAAAAAGCAGATGTGATAATATATGCAATGCTTTCAAATAATGTTTAAATCATGGATTAGGTGATTATAAAATATTTATGCATATTCTTTATAAAATACACAAGAATAAAACAGTAAGTCTAAACAAAAGAATTGCAACTAATAGATAACGCGTCATGAGAGGCTCCAAATTCTCAAAAGGTGCATCATCTTTATAGAATCAAAGTTGTAGAGGGCAATGACTTCTAACTCAGATAAAGTTGAAGTCCTGCTGCAGTCCAATTTTAATTATTCTAAAATTTAGGCTTAGTATGTAAGATGAAAAAAGAAAAACCTTTTGGTAATCTGGTCCTTTGATTAAAACAGTATTTACTTCCAACTCTACATTGGCCCAAATATAAGATAGCATTGATTTGAAGAGAGTCCTCCCATTTTCCACAGAGATGAAAAACATCAAAATACACACCATGCACACATCATTTCTAAATTAAATCACTAGCCACAAAACCCACACACCAACCTTCATCATGTTGCTTTCACAGCAAATGACTACCACCTGTGGAAGCCATGTGGGAAGAGCCTCATTCTTTCTGTTGTTTCTTATAAATTACTTGGCCAGTGGGGAGAAGATGATGGGGATGGGATACAGAGTAGAAGGAGAACTGAAGCAGGGGTCTGCAGTGCACCAGCTACCCCAGGAGGAGCAGGCCAAAGGGAGGCACGGTGAGAGGAAGAGAAGCAGAGAGGGGAGTCTACCATGAAGTTAGACAGGACAGAGACAGATGGCCCATCTGCTCTGGGCCTAGAAACATCTCTAACGTACTCAGTCACATATTAGAATGCATCACTATTATACTTCGCAAAATACTCTTCTTATATTTGGGCCAATAAATACCAAAAGAAATCAAAATGCAGCAAACATCAAAGTATACTTAGCACACACCAAAGTCACGTGACCCTCACATATGCAGTGGGGCCTTGACACCAATGCCCTTTGTGTGTCATTTCATGCAGGGTTCACCAGGCCTCACATTACTGTTTCAAAAAGGTCAGAGCCTGTCTTTAAGGCATTAAAAAAAAAATGCTACAAGCTCTACATTCTGTGATATGGTTCCTGATTTCTGCACTCCTAGAAACAAGAGCAGACGGTGTTTTGCTACCCATCCAATGACACCACGCCAAACTGGACACACTGTGAGTGGTTGTCATGGTGAAGCATGAAGCCGGCCTCACCAAATGTTCTCTGCCTCCCTTCGTTCATCTGCGACTGCTCTACAGTGTGACCTGGTCTCTCTTGCCTACAGAACAACATAAACTGCCTAATGAAACTTTCACAAACCCATGTGAAAGATTGTCATGGGTTATGGCATGAATTACATTTGCTTGAATATTTTTCTCTTTTCCTAGTCTCCTGCCCTCTTCTTTGAACCATGGGAAGTGAGAGAAAAGACCTTCCCGGGACCACCGCAGCCCATCCTGAGAAGCCTACAAAGACAGCATTTCTGTGTGGGTTTCTAAATCTTCACATAGAAGAAACAGAATCATCATGACTTCCTCTTATCCTCAGCTTAGGGGAAGTCTTGGAGCCTTTTCCTCTGCACCAAAGCACTGCAGCTCCAATCTAGAAACCCTGACCAACTCTGCCCTGTTAGCCTGGAACTTTGCGAGTAATTCACACTGACAGTGCCCCAAGACCCTGAATTGCAGATAAGTGAGCAGCTCCATCAACCATACCTGGCTCACTTTTGCACCACACTGATCCCTCACAAATAAAAAGTTCTGTCTGTAGTAATAATTCCTCTTGTCTCTCTCTGAAATAACTCAGAACTCCTAACCTTTAGAGGAAATTGACTTTTGTATCAATGATAAAGTTAGATTGACTTCCTTTTTCTTAGCAACTGAAGCTGAGTAGAACTTCTCAAGGGTTAGACACAGTTATTCCAAGATAAGCCTCTGATTCAAGCAAGATACTGCTTCACAGGGCAAATTATGCAAGTAAGCCCGACAATGCCATTAAAATTAAATGGTTCTTAAAATGTTTAACCTACTCTAAATTATACATTGGTCTCTAAATTTAGTCTCTCTGGAACTCCGCAATAAAAACTAAGTACAGCTGGAACATTTGGAGGGTGTTAAGTCCAGAGATTGAATCCAAAAATTGTATTAAAAGAATTTTCAGGAGGAAGCAAGTGGGTTACCTCGGACAGCTCACCAAGTAATTGCTAATAAGAAAGTGGAGCAAACGACATCAAATGAAAAAGTTAAAACAATATGGATATAAAATAATATCAGTTTCAATTTACATAAAATAGCATGAGCAAATAGATTTTTGATGGCAAAATTACAGAAGTCAACCAGTGAGAAAGCTTATAAATTTATAATTAATTTTCATCACTCTTATCTAGATTTATAAAACTCATCATAGATTACACTACAGGATAAATGGCATGGAGTATTTCAGCTGAAACTATTTGAGTCTAAAGTGTCATGTTAAAATGTTACAATATAGGCTCATTTTCTTACACTTTATAAAGAATGTAATTAGGGTCCATTAAATATAAGTGTGCTCTTTTAAATAGCTGATTTTACAGGGAGGGGTTGTATATTCACAGCCTGATTCCAGTGGGCTTTGGTTTTGAACTTGAAAGCAGTCTAAACAGAACATTTTTATAATTGTGTGCATGGGTATGCTGGGCAGTAATTATATACTTTAGGGTGGTTGGTATTCAAGTTTCCACAAAGAACGTTTAGGAAAACGTCAATTCATGAGACAGAAAAAAAGTACCCATCCTCAAAGTCAAATATATAAAGATAGAGAATAAAAGAGTATTTACCAGGGGTTCCCACAGGGGTGCTACAGAAAGGAAAAGGTAGATGAAAGTTGTGTGGTCGGAAGGGGGAAGTGTGTCAGCTGAACAGACAGGAGGGTCCGATGTACGACACGAGTGCATCTTGTGCTCAGGAGTTTTCCAAAATGAGTAAATAATAGCTGCTCCTACCATGCGGTGAGAATGATGTGGATAATGGCTAGGTTGACTACTGCACACTTTACTACACCATATAGCATGTTTTATACCTTAAGCACAATTGACTTTACCAATAGAAAACAGTAATCAGCCTTGTCCAAACCCCCCTGCCTTGCATGAATGGGCAGTCTTTTTAGAATAACTGTTTAAAATTCATTTTATTGAGAAAAAAAAGATAAAATAGCAATGAAACAGTTTCAAAACAAGTTAGTAGGATGGTTATAATTAATACAATGCATGCTATTGTCTTTGAAGTAGTAGAACAACTTTTAAAATGCAAATTTTAGAGGGTTGAATGTCATCAAAAGTTGGCCCGGTTGCAAGAGTGGGAAGGAGTAACTATTTCTTCATAATAATATGGTCACAGCCTAGGCAACTGAGAAAGGCCCTGTCTGAAAATAAAACTTAAAAATCAAAACAAGGCTGGGGATGGACTAGCTCAGTTGAAAGGCCCTGGGTTCTATCCCCAGGACTTCAGAAAGAGAAAGCAGTCATTCTCTGTCTCTGTCCAGCACATCTGCATCCCTGCATTGAGCTTGAACCATGCAAAATATGGGCCACAGGTAGTTGCACCAGTGGTTTAATAGTCACCTCTAGAAAATACTTCTGCCTTTAAATTAGGGTTAAATACATGTGCAGAGGATGAGAGAACTCTGTATCCAGAGTGGAGTACAGAGATCATGGAACTAGAACCCTGTTTCTTCACAGCCAGGCAAATTGGAACACAGAATGATAAAATGCTGTCTTCAAGGCCATGTAGTTAGCTAGGGGCAGGACTAGGATTAGAACCCTCACCTGTCAATACACAGGCCAGGCTTCTCCCATGATGTCCTAGTGGGGAGCAAATAGACAACATGGACAACTCTGTGTGGGATTCACAAGACCACAAAGACTTGATGTCCATAATTATTTGTGTCTCAGTAGAGTAAAACTAACAGTAACAGTAAGAAATACATTTACTTAATATTTAACAATAAATAAAAGGCTTCTTTAGGCCACTGGCTATATTAAAAATAATAGCAGTGAGGAAGCGGTCTCTGCTGTTGACAGAGAGTGTGACAATCTCTGTGGGCAAAAGGTAATTCTGGTGATGCCCATCATGGTGCTAGAAGCCCAAGAATCGAGGCAAGAGAAATAGAGGAGACTATGTGCCAAGCCGGTTGTAGGTACAGAGACAGCCCCTTGGAGACCTGTTGCCCCACTCCACAACAATCTCCTTCCTTCCTTCCTTCCTTCCTTCCTTCCTTCCTTCCTTCCTTCCTTCCTTCCTTCCCTCCCTCCCTCCCTCCCTTTTTCCTTCCCTCCTTTTATTCTTCCATCCTTCATTTATTTTGGGGGGCTACTGAGATGAACCCAGGGCCTTTGCACTGAGCTGCATCCTCAGTTTTTCTTTAATTTTAAATTGTGAGGCATGGTCTAAATCACCAACTCTCCCAGGTTGGGCTTGAGTGCCTGCTTCAGCCACCCAGAACACCTGGGTCTATTGGTTGCACCATTCTGCAAGGCTAGCAATTACTTTTAATCAAAAGACATTGTTCCCCTCAAAGCTTTCCAAAGCATTTTGTTCCTTTTCCCTGTAGTTTCATTTAATCTTTCTTTACAAAAATTTTTCATACCTTTTATAAATTCTTTAGTATTTTCTTCTTTTATTTTTAAAACTTGTTAAACCACAAGGGAACACATTAGGTGGGAATATCTGTCTGTAGCGAGCTGTCAAAAATCACTCTGAATGTGAGGATACTAAACAGCCTGGACTCTCAGGGATGCCAGGTGGCAAGTCAACAACACCTAGTCACTGCTGGTGCCAGGTACAAGAACCCCTGCCATCTGAAAGAATTTCTGAGCAAAATGTGAGAACAACTGGCAAGGCTGTGCTTGTGCCCTCTGTCCAGGGACAGCCAGGATCCAAACATAATTCTTCTCTCTGAGAAATGTGAGTGAATGAAAACCAGAGTCCATTTAAAAAATCCTTGGTAACCTGCAGAAGTTGTGTGGAAATAGTTTACATCTCCCACATCTGTTTCCACCGTGTACACAATGTCCACTTTTTCAGTGAATCATATAATTTGGGCTATTTGCCGAAATGACAAAAACATGAAAGAATGAGTGAGATGCAAGAAACGGATACATAAGGCAAGAATTTAAGTCCAAAAATTATGGCTGATCAGATATGACAGAGCTGTCATCATGTAAGGCAACGCTCTTCAGAGAAAACATCAGTTTAGCGTTCATAGAGTGAAAGCCTACATGTTTATATGAAAAGCAATAAGGTTTTTTTATAAACCACAATCCCTAGAAGAGCACAGCTCATAGAGCGCAGGTTCTAAGTTCAGAGAACTGGGCTCCCACCCTAGTTTCACGTAGTTACCTCACCGTGGACAGGTTATATCCCTGGTCCCTATGGGAGATGTACCTGCATCGCAGGGTCACTGTGAGAGTTAAATGCTTGGTATTTGTGAAGTGCTGCAACGCCTGGTGTAGCTCGTGCCTGGCCACACGCATCATCTGCTGGGAGTGCAGGGTCACCGCTCCCTGAGCACAGCCGGTGTCATCAATGGATGACGTCATCAGTGGATCATTAGGCAGGTGGCTGCAATGCACTACCGGAGCCTGAACACTTTGGTGAGAGTAAGCTTTTCTGTGTGTCTTCAAAATTTTGATATCAGTGGATGGAGGAGACAGGTGAGAGACAGCAAAGGGCGTGGGTTGTATCCGAAGAGAAGAGGAGGTTAAGACAGCAGCATAAGGCGATGGGCCAAGCCATGGTGGATGACATGGGGACCTCGTGCCCAACAGCAGATTTTTAGGGAGGATCAGCCTAGGGTGATGGGTTATGCTTTCTATGGTTGTCAGTTAAGCGCAAAGTGCTGTTGGCATTAATATGTGAAAGAAAAGATGAATAAGACATGAATGGTAACCCAAGTAAGTTTAATAAGGCGAGGTTTTGGGGATCGTTGGAATCTAGATCGATATGGTGGTACCTTCACTGTCATTATGAACTAAGAGGCAAGAGTTTTCTTTAAATATTTTAGATAAAGGTATCTGTGACACTACTGTAATATAAAAATGGCTAGCATATATTTCCAAGAATATCTTCTTTTCCATCTTACCCTGTTATTTTTTTTTTTAAACTCATACGGTCTTAGAACAGGAAATCCTTTTAGAGCAGCATTTGTGCCAGACAGCAGATAGCAGATTGTCAAGTTTACTTATTAAAATTTTATAAGATCTTGGTGATTTTGTTGGGCACAGCCCAAAGTTTTCAAGAGGTGTTAAAAACCAAGTTGTTTTTTAATAACTTTTAAAAGTAGGGCTTTCAATCTAAACACTACATACACAAACACACATACACACACACAAATGCTAAACACATTTCTATATGTATCACTGTATTCATAGCTGCATAGAAAATTTTTCAGAAGACAGTGAGTGTTAAATAATTTAAAACAAAGTAGCCAAACTAGGCAACCCTCAAAAGGACCACAAGTGCCCATCTATCCAAAGTAGCAAAACACACTCCCGAAGAAAAGAAATGAATTTTTGGTTGTGCTAAAGTTGACAAAAATGTAAGATGAGGATCCGCTGAAGAAAAGATGAACAGATTTTACACTCTTCAAAATTTCTCTCTTCTTGTGATATTGTACTAATTGGTTTGGTTTCATTTTAGATAGATGTGGGCTTTAAACAGAAAAATCAACTTTTAGCTCAAGCCAAGAATGAGAATTGGATTAAAAAAAAAAAAAGACTGACTAGTGAATGAGAAAAGGGAAAAGATACCAGGTTCTTACTTAGGAATCCCCAGTGAAGGAAAATGCTTAGAATTTATATTATTTGTAAGGTTAAGTATCTATTTTTTTCTTAATTTTTCTATTTCTAGAAACTATGCACACAGGCAAAAGCATAGTTTAATTATTCTTTTTAATTCATGGCTTCTGCTCAGACATGACATTATTTACCATGGTATTTTCATATCCTTTGTGAATCGTGCTTATTACAGCTTCACAAGGGTTAGACATTAAAAGCAATCTCTATATCCCAAGGAGGTGCGGCGTATATTCCATTCACTGTTTAAGGATAAGGCCAAAACCTTCACAGGAGAGGAAATCATGCAGCAGACTGAAGTCTACAGCATATCAGGTCAAATTCAGAAAGTAGGAATTTAAGAAAGAATAAGTACACAACCTAAGTTAGAAGGTAAATTCACTTCAAAACCTTATGGGCAATGGAGCAGGCCATACCTTGAATAACTCAAACTCCTTCTTTGGCATCAGTAGCTAATGACAAATGATGAAGATAAAATAAGTACACAGTATACCCGCACATCAGACCCAGCAAAACATAACCACAGCAAACGAAATTTCTGCTGCCATCATCTTAGCTAATCAAGATGTAGAAGCAAGGCACTGGTCACTTCAGATGTCTACACGGCTCAAGGATTCTAACAGGGCCAATCTTCTGGCCACGAGCAGGATCTCTACTGAGCCCTGGCCTTGCTAGGCATCAGCAACCTACCCTGGCAGCAGGAGTCTGACCACAGTTCTAGGTCTGAACAATCTAGTATTTTCCAAGTGCAGACCTGGCATAAAAATGAACCATTTTGCTCTATATTCTACGTAGCTTCCATAGGAATCCATCACACTATCAGGGAGTCAGATGTGATTTTTTTTTTCAGGACTCTGGAAATGGCAAGAATTCTTCCAGGGGAAGGAGAAGGCTCCCAGGTTCCCTTGCTGTCCGCAGGAGGGTCCTGCCCTGTGCGAGGTCCCACTGTCGAGTGGTCCTCTCAGGTCTGAAATCCCAAGGGCTTGGCAGTAAGTGAACCCAGGTGTTGCAATTAGTGAGATGAGCAGTGGCCTGAGCAGGGACATGTGGCATGGACCTACAGAGGCATCCCGTGATCAGGAAGGGAGAGCCTGATCATGCATTAACATGCTATGAGTGTCTATTCACATGCTTCGAGGGAGGACATTCAAGAGACACTTAAGGCAAAACTGTTAACACTAGCTAACTATAGTATACCCCTGCCACTCTTCCACTGCCACCCTCTGTGGCAGGAGGTGACCAGGGCAGAGGAGCACAGTGGGTAAAGAGACAGGCAAGCTGTTCTTGCCAATGCCAGAAATCTTAAGGGAGAAAACCATTCAGAGAAGTAGTCACTCAGTGCTGACTATTTTGCAAAATTTCTTGAAATAAATCAGAAAATATATGTATGATGTTTCACTATGTCTTTCACCACTGGCTTCAACCGCAAGATGAATTCAATCACAGAATGATTAATATGCAAAAGTTATTTAGCTTCTGTTGATGAGTGATGAGTTTGAAAATTCGTAAATATTAAGTTTTGCTAAGAAATGTGGTTACCTGTATGGTATGCGTGTAAGGCGGATCGGCGCGCCCTAACCCAGATTCTGGAGGTCTGATGATGTCCAGAATGTTATTTGGCACAAACCCAGAGTCTCCACTCGCATTTCGAACTTTCCACCATTGCTTCCTATCATCAAGTATCTGTGAGGAAAGAAAGACACCATTTCTGTAAGAAAAGTCCATCTGCATAGAAAGCACAATTTTTAATTGTAGACTCAGTAATGTATTTCCCATTTCTGATGGGAGGGCATATACATTTTTATTAAACAAGTCACAAGAATTACACTGAGAATTGCACGCACTTGTATAGAATATACACAACAGCAATGAATCTACCCAGCATCCTGTTACCTCCCTGGAACGCATCTCCATTATTTGAGGTGCATATAGGCCTATAAAATGATGCCCTTAGAACATCATATTGTTTCTATTTGTGCAATGGAAAAATGGAGAAATCATTTTTTAACAAGATGTACTCCATCATTCATCTTATCAATTCAGTAAGATAAACTCTTAAGTCATAACCTAAGACAGAGATTTGGGTGCCATAGTGAATTATTCCTAATATCATTAGCTCATATAATACTGGATACATTTTATAAACATACCAGAAGAAAAAAAGGAGGTTTGTATGCTGATAGCTGTGATCTAAGCAACTACATCGAGGACAGCAATGTGTAATATAACACTATGCTTGAATATCTGTCATCTTGGTCTTC
>PVKN010007555.1:14975-26452 GCA_004027915.1 Capromys pilorides | reverse complement strand
GAACATAGTGGGTGCTCACTCAGTTCATTGTTGATTGGTTTCTTGTTACTATGAAACATTGCTATACTATACCACAAGCAAGATGGGTATGAAAGTTTTGTTCCCCTGAAATAGTTTTTAAGCCCAGTGTGGATTTTTCTGGAAGCATTTCTCAAATATAGTCTGGAAGTCTTTTTCATTTTCTGTCTGTCTCTCCATCTCTGTCTCTTTATGTCTCTCTTTCTCTCCTATGTATCTGTCTGCATTTTTCTCTCCCAATTAGACTTGACAAACAGAGCTTTCTTAGCAGCTTCTGCATGTGGGTGATGCTGTCTCTCATCCTCAACATGCAATATCTACTGATTATATACAGACAGTGTTAGTTCCCTTTTCTGTTCATGGGACAAAATACCTAAAAAACCACAACTTAGGAAGCAGAAGTTTATATTGCTCACAGTTTTGGGGAACTCAGTCCATGGTTGGCTGGTTCCAAGCTAGAATCATCATGGTAGATGGGTGCTTTGAAGGGCAGTTGTTCAACCATCAGTAGCCCAGATGCAGAGAGAGAAGGAGGAGCAGCAAGGAGAGAGACTCCCTCAAAGGCGCCCTCTCAGTGACTCCCTTCCTCCAATGAGGCCTGCCTCCTAGCAGCAGGTTCATCTAAGATCGTATCAGTGAATTAATCCACTGACGAGGATAGCATCAGTGAATTAATCCACTGAAGAGTATCGCACTCCCATGTTTCAGGCACTCCCCAAAACTGCCTCTCAACACTGGATACATTGGAGGTGCACTGTAACTGTAAACTATGACACCAACTGCGTGTGGTTCTAGCTGGGTGCCAGTGACAGGTCTGTGAAGGAGACAAGCGCAGCACCTGCCTAAGCAGAGGTCGCAGAGTGGTGTGGCCACGTGAGCTGGCTTCAAGTGGCAGAGCGTGGCAAGCACTGCTCTACACTGTGAATCTCTCACCAAGGTCAGCACAGGCTTGTAGGAATGAACTCCATCCACCTGAAAGAATGACTCAGACTTAATTAGGCCAAGGGGAAAAGAGACCACTGCTTATGCCAGAGGTACCAGCAGGCAGGAAGCTCCAGAGAGTGGAGAAAGGAGTTCAGGGTATCCCTGAAGCAGTGGGTGGGAATGTGGAGAGTAATGGAGCTGGGGGTGAAGGGAGATGCTCCCCCATTCCAGACCTCCCAGGTCATTCTGAGCAGTTTGTCCTTCATCTTCAGAGCAGTCGGAATTGATTGCGTGGATGATATTCGAAAGTAGTGTTATCAGCTTTGTTCTTCAGAAAGATGACTCTGGGGTGTTGTGCGGCAAAGGGTGAGACTGCGTACAGAAAGACCTCTTGGAGAGTACAGTGTGGGAGGGGGAACTTGGGAGAGACTAGCGGGGGACAGAGAAGGGGCAGCAGTGATGGTGACTTCTCCAGATGACTCAGAAGGAGCGGTGACGTTAGGCAACCAAAGGGCCTTGCTCAGCCGCCTGTAGTGCCATTTTTGAGCTCTGAATCAGTAATGTAGAGCTAAGTGAGCCCTAAGAAAACCACCAAGATGCATTCCAGGGAGTGTCTGGCTGTGTGACATTTTCCTCAGGTCCCTGCAGCAGGCTAATTGCTGAGCTCCCTGCATGAGGCTGAAGAGCAAAAGAATTTATCCCGTGAAAAATTTTCCAAGTTTTTCAAAATAATCAGCTCCATCATAAGTCTGTGGCTCCTTTTTCTTGTTCTGTGTACAAAAGGGCAACAAGGATTCCACACAGCTAGAGATGCTGTTCCTGATCTATAACACAGCTGCTGATACTGAGCCTGGTGGCTGCTGACGCTGACCATGTCCACCCGCGGCTTCACCGGGCTGGTTAATATCCTCCAGCGCAGGCAGTACCTAGAGCAGCGCTGCTCAGCAACTTAAGAGTCTCAAAGGGCATTGTCGCCACAGCCACAGGCTGGAGTCTGCTCCTCCAAGAGGAGGAGGGAGCTGCACACAGCAGGAACATCTGTCTTTACCATCAGCGTGCTGTCCAAGTTCTGAGAGACCAGCAGGGACAGGGAGAACTGTCCCTAGGCTCTGGGGCACTGTTACCTGTCTGCTCTCTGCTGCTGGGCTCTGGTTCTGGAGGACAGCTAATGTATTTTTGGCTCAGTACATTTCTGTACTGAATTTCTGGACTGAAGCCCTTACTTACCCATTAGAAAACCCTTCTTCCCAATTCTTCTCTCGCCTGTCCTCACTCCTAGACTTTGGGTTCAGACCTGTTGGGTGATAGCTGCTCAACTCTGGGCCACATGCTTAGTTCCAAGATTCAACACCACAGTAGGAGGCTGTGGAAGGGGTAACTTTGCAATACAGGTGCCTGCTAGGGTCACTCTGGCTTTGGAGAGTCAAATACATTTCACTTCAGCCTTTATTCTTCAGGCAGAGGAATGCTTCCCACCTCTCTGAGCACTTCTGGGTAAGTGTGGTAAGCTGGGCTACTTTGCTTCACTGGCTTTGCTTCTCTGCTTTGCTGAAGTAGGAGTTATCTCAGCCTTGGCACCTTGCGTGTGGTGTTCTTTCTCCATGTTACAATGCCCCCAGTGGGAACCATTTGCACAGCTCTTTTTTCCAAGAATATCATCCCCGCAGCATTGACAGGTAGCCTGATGTTCAGGCTGAGGGTTCTGAGTTGTGGAGGGAAATTATGTTACAACACTTTAAATCTAACTTTCAGTATTTTTCTCTTCATCACAGGCAGGGGCAAAACATGCTTACATTGGCTTTTACTGCTGAACCTGGTTAAAGCTTCTTGAGAATGTGCTGGGATTTTAGGTCTGGATATTTCCAGGCCATCTCTCTGAGCCTAGTTCTGGATGCTCAGTATGAGTGAGGGCATTTGTAAAACTCAAGGAGTTCACTGTGTCCTGTTTTCATGGGAGTATAAAAGCAAAAACCAGACAGGGAGGAATCAGTGGGAATGAGTGCTGGGCGTGAAACAGAGGGACTTTTTAGTTGGATTGATGGCAATGGATCGAAAATTATTTGTGAATTGGTGCTCAGTAGGTTGGGGTGGGAAGTTGAGCAGCAGAGAGAGACAGCACAGAGCACTGCTCTGACACCTACCCCTCCCCTCCCCTCCCCCACTTTCCATATTCTTCTTTTTTTCATATCTTTATCACTTGGTTTCTTCAGGATTTTCCACAGCTAAGGCTAATGGAGATCATGTTTTCTTTTCTGCTTGGCCCATACTGAATGATTCATTAGTGTTTTCAAATGAGACTTAAGTATGTCATTTCCTCATGAGAAAGTGCCTTAATAGAACACCCGATTCAGTTTCTTTGTCAGAAGCTGTAGATCCTTCCCAGGGAAAGTGAACGTCATTTGGCCTCTGATTTTCACTGAACGTATGTTAGCTGTTGCCCTCCCTCTCCTGTGCTGTACAACCTTCCGTGGGATGGGACATGGCCCTGTTACATAGAATGTAATGGCTGACACGTGGGCTGGGCCTGGGCCTGGCTCTTCAAGCCCTGGCCAGAGACTCCTCTGGAAACTGAGTGTTTCCAAAAAGCTGGCACAGCCACGCTGAATGTTAACATAACTGAGTCCTTTGAAGTGGAGTCTACTTTACGAAGCAGAAATTCAAATTCTTGATATCTGCTCTAGTGAAAGACCCATTCCTGGACAAGGAGACCTACCTCTGTTGGCACCCTTCTAACTGACTCCAAGAGTATGCAGAAAACTGTAGCTGTGAAGCCTGGCAGAACCAGCTTACCATCTCATTTTCAGTTCAACTTTTTACGTGTGAAGAGGATAATAACGCAAGGAGACTTATTTTGAGTTTCTGAAGAAATAATACTTGCAATGTACTTTGCACAGTGTCTGACACGTACATTTTCAATAAATATCAAGTAACGGCCTTGGTGTTAAATTAGATTTTAATTGTACAAAAATGTGTTTTTCTTGTAAAAATGGAAATAGTACAGATAAGGGCAAAGCGGCTTTCAGCTGTTTATCCTCCACATCTCATTTCTAACATCTTCCCCCTCTATTGAGAGCTAATTGTTCTGGCCATTTTTAATGCGTCTTTCCTCACTGTCTGATACAAACTGATGAAACTTTTCTTGTGTGCCTAGTAGAAAACTATGTCATAGTTTTCACTCAACTGTGGATTGTTTTCAAATCAATCCAAATTAATAAGTGCAGATAAGAATACCACTGGAGAGTGCCTAGTATCGTTTCGTTTGTCACTTCTCAAGCACTTTTGCAGCCAATATCTTTGTAGTCTACTTGTGAGAGGATTTGTTTAGGTGAATGACTAGAACTCCTAAGGAGCACAAGTTTTAGCTTCACCCAGTTCTGTGTGACAAGGACACATCGGCAAAACTAGATTACATTTCAATGTGTGAAAGTGATCCTTTACTTACACTGTTGTAAAATTTGTTAATGATGTTTTTTAAAATTTTGACAATCTTGTGGGAGATAAAAAGGTGCATCATTTGTGGGTTTGGCATAGTAATTATAAGTAATTGTTCATGTTTTAGGCTATTTCCTTTATTGTAAATTGCATGGCATTATGTGTTGCTTATTTTCTGATTATGTGTGGCTTATTTGGCCTTTTCATATTGAAATGGGATAGAAACCTTTTGTTTTATGTTTTAGTTTTGCATATATTTTAACTTTATTTTTGGTCTCCTTTGAATAATGGAAGTTTTAAAGTTTGATGTATTTGGGTTTATCATTAATTTTATGACTTTTGCTTTTTTATATCTTATTAAGGAGAATTTTCCTACTCTGAAAACCATAGGTATAGTATCTGGGGATATTTTATTTAATTTATAAACTTTAAAAGTCTTCATGACTTTATTCTCTATAGACACTCCATATTTTCTTTTCAAAAAGGTAAAATGTATTACTCTACCACAGTATCTTTTATTGCCTAATTTACCTTTGCTCCAAAGGGTCACTTTTATTAAGTATTGAAGTCTTATATACACTTGGCTGTGTTTTAATTTTTGAGTATCTTTGGATAGTGTACTTGTCCTATACTAACACCAAATAGTTGCTAAGACTTTCAGTGTGTCTTGACATTGTATAGGACTTGTTCCTAGTCTGTTATAAACCTATTTTGACCATTTTATTCATTTTGTCTTTCAAATAAATTCTGAAGTTGAGTTGGATGCTGCATAAAGAACCTTAAGGGCTTTGACTGAAATCTCTTCAGTGCATGGACTCACTATTTGAGTAGTGGTAGTGATAACATTGTTGCTCATGAGGAATGCACCCACTGATTTCTGATTCCAGTCATAGTGTTTCCTGGAGCTCTCAGGGTCGGTTGAAGCAAACAAAGGTGATGGTGTTGGCGATCAGTTACCTCTGTATTTATTACTTTTCTTTCTGGAGTCCTTTGCCTTGGATCCTTTTTCTAAAAATATCCAGGATCTGAGAGATCTTGGATTGAGAAGGTTAAATGTCCCTCGGGAGGTACTCACACACCGTGCTTAATCCACCCACATTACATTGGGGCCTCCCATCACATGCATTTCTTGATGACTACCTGGGGCTTGGTAACCAAGGCCTCTCTTGGGCTGTAGGAGAGTGAGATTTTCCCTCTTGTCCCATGTGGACTCCTTTCAAATACGCTGCCTCTCCCAAAAAGAGAGTTCTTCTAGCAGTTGTTTCAGAATAGTTTCAATGATGAAAGGCTAATGTGAGTAAAGTCAAGTTTCAGTGCAATTTAGTCATTCACAAAAGCATAGCCATTTTTGCCCAAAATATTGGAGGTTTCCAGTCTGAAAGATGCTTGTGTGTCCACAGGACTGGAAAGCATGTGAGGTAAAGAACTCTTCCTCCATGGTTTTCAAGAAACATTTCATGAGAATTTCTCAAAGGCCAATACCTGTGGGAAGTCTACATCTCATTTTTTTCTTTTTCTTTTTTTTAGTGGAGTGGGAGTGGGGTTGGGGTGGGTCATATCCTTTCACACTCTTAGAGTTTATTTATTTATTTTTTTATAATCTTTGAAAAGAAAAAGATAAACAATGAAATAGTTTTGAAGCAGGTTTATGGGACCATTACAATAGTTGACTCATTGCACATTGTTGTCTTTGTATTAATCAGAGTACCAGAGATAGTTGTCATATCTTGCCTAAACAATATTAGCACAAATCATTCTTTTCAAGGAGCTAAGAAGTTTTTAAAACTAAAACATGCATTCAAAAACCTTTCCAAGCCTTAATTATACACATTTTACCTTTCAAAAGTTGGGGGTATTTTCCTCTCCTGTACATATGTTATAAGTAACCAGGATACTAAAATCACCACCATCACATTGTCATCATCATGATCAACAACAATAGCAACAACAACAACAACAACAAGATGTTAACCTTTCAAAAAACCAGACTGTCTGCAGATAAAATGGTATGTACGAGAGCAGTTAACTCCAACTATGGAAAATCAGGAGACACATCCTCTCTCTGTCAAAGTAAAGGGGGACAACAAATGAGCTGACGCCTGAGGAGCAACCTGTAATTGTAAAGCCTTGTACAAATGTTATTTTGTCACTCAGCACTGTGGGAAGTTATAAATGAAACAGTGATCTCGGTTTTTGCCCTTGAGACACTTAGAGCCAGCTGGAGGCTCAGATCCAGGTGGAACAATTAAGGAGAAATTGCGAGGCAACGTGGAAGCAAACTCTTGTAAATGTTGTGAAAATTGTAGCCTAGAGCGCTCTGATCATAGGGAGGGAGCTGCTATCTTCGAAACTAACACCAGCACCTGGCTGTGAAGGTCCAGCAGCCCAGTTTTCAACAGATGGCATCTCCTGTGAACTTCTGCCCAGCAGCAGGAATCTCTCCTCACTATCCTTTCCTCTCCCCTCCTTGCCTTTAAGAACTTCTTAGGTGAACTTTCCCAGCGAAGTCTCCCAGCTGCCAGGCCCTTGTCCTCTCAACAGCCACTGCACCGCTGGGACTTTTCCTCTTCACATATGACGATGTGAGGTCCGCTCTGATCCAACTGGACAGCTGTGCACATGGCACTCGATGCCGAGGAGTCCCTAGCAGGCTGTCTTCAGCTCCGGGTCGGAGCCTCTGTTGGGGTCCCTTCATTTATTGCTCTCTCATTTTGAAATGGAGAGCACAGGACTTGCTGTTCTTCCTTCCAGGGAAGACATAGTCATAGGTCATTAATTTGGCAGGATAGGAGGAGCAGACTTGGGAAATAAAAGAAAAACCCCTCCAATTTACACCCCATCTAATAATTCATGAATGCCTACAAGAAGTATAAAAGGACTGGGGTAAAGGATGGACAGACCTGCAACTGACACAGCGTTACTGCTGCCCTGGGTGTGGCCGGCCTTGGCACTCCTCTGAGGGCCATAGTTTCCTTCTTTAAATGGATCATGGTGTCTACTGCATCTATGTCCCAGATAAATGAGAGTGAGCTGCCTTCTGTGGTCCAAATGAAGGGAGAAAGAAGGTTGGCTGTTTTCCTTCCTGCCTACCTCCCTGCTTTTCTGCTTAGCTGCCTTCTTGCCTTCCTGCCTGCCTTCAGGTAATCCATGTCTTTCTTAAATGGGCTCTAAATGAAAGACACTATGAGTATATTTTCCAACCTCAAATCTAGAGAAGTGGTCTGATGAAAACAGCATTTCTGACATCCCCTGGAAGGCCCAGGATGTGGGTCATGATAATTGCAGAGAGAAATTACATGAGAGAGATCTGTGCAGATGGGCTGACTGCTCCTGGGGAGTCTGGGTGACTCATGAGATCCTGGGGTCTGGAACTGTTGCAAGTGCAGCATCCGTGACCCTTACAAGGACAGCTCGTGGATGGGGGGATGCAGCTGGAGCATGAGGCATTCCAGTGCTCCTCACCACTTTTAAGCCACCATTGACTTCAACAGTAAATAAGAGTGACTAAATTTTAGGCAGTTTGAATGATTTCTTTTAGATGTGATTTTATTTATTTATTTGCCTATTTTTAAAGAATACAAAATAGTAATAGAATAAAACGCTTTTAATATTTTTTCTTAAAGGTTTATTTGGTGCAGGGTCTCACTACACAGCTCAGACTCATAATCATCCTCCTGTCTCAGCCTCCCCAGCCTCCCTCGTGTTGGGATTAGAGGTGTGCACCACCACGCTCTGTCTCAGTAACTGTCACAGTGCAGGGCCGGTGCCACATGCAGTATTGGGGATTGAACCTGAGTCCTTGCATTTGCCAAGCAGGCGCTTAGACAGCTGAGCTATCTCCTCAGCTCAAGAAACAGCATTAGAAGTGATATAAGATTTCACTAAACCAAGCAATAGGAATTCATCAATGGTTGCTGTATTACATAACACTATCTTCAAACTAGTTATTCAGATTACCGGATATAAATGTGTAAGATTCATTTAAAGAAGAACAAAACAAAGCAAAAGCAAAAGAATGACAAGAAATTCAAAAGAAGAAAAAAATAAGAGTACAAATTTTTTTTTAAGCATTAACTGCTCCTTTCGAAAGACTACCTGAAATTGACAATACAATTATCCCAACTGTTCTTTAAATATACCTATAGTATTTTCCCCTGATTTCGTTCGTCCTTTTCCTCACCCTGGGTGTATTTTAAAATCTGGAGCTATAGGAAGAGTGTAGTGTCGCAATGTTTAGAGTTCAGCTATACCTTGTTTAATGAACTAGATATGCCCCAAAGCGGTTAGCATAAATGTTTATAAATTAGATGATATTATGTATGTTTGGGTTTTTGTTTATTTGCTAATGGGTATTGTAGAGGAATCCTTTCATTTAGAAACAGAATGAAACATGAATTTAGTAAATTCTGAGTTTGGCACATTATTCTAGGTGTCCTTGAAGTAAAATACAGTCAGTTACTCAGGTTCACATATTGTTAAAGGAGAATTCTCTCTGGTAGGTGGTTCTTTTCTTGTAACATGCAATCTTACATTTCTCCCATCGACCTTACCTTTGTACATTAGGGCTGTATGTTTAGTAGCTTTCTCAGGGCTCACAAAATCAGTGAGCATTGCAACCGAGATTTGAGCCCTGGTCTCTTAGCTTACCTTGCCCAGTCTTCTGTTACTAGGTCTGATGTTGCTGTCTGTCCTCTGTCCTGGAGCAACCTGGGAGCTTTAGAAGGAGGCATAGGCTTTGGAGCTAGTGCAGGACTGAATTTCGACTCTGGGACTTACTAGCTGTGTTCTTATAGGAGAGGCTCTCAGCTTCTGTGAGTCTCTGTCAAACTTGCCTGTAAAAGGACAGTGAGACCTCTCTGCTTCCTGCCTTCTTCCTGCCTCCCTGCCTTCCTTCCAGTAAATCCATGCTTTGCGTTGGCTCTAAATTAAAGACACCGTGAATACATTTTCCAGCCTCAAACTTGGGAGACAGTCTTATGAAAAGAGAGAATAGCTGAAATTCACTGGCAGGCTCAGGAATGGCCACTATAATTATAGATTAGAGAAATCTCTGTAGATGGACTGATTGTTCCTCTCACATCTGGATATGCGTAAGGATTAGAGAAAATAAGAATAAAACACAAAGCATATAAATAATAGTCCTTGATTGTTTGCTAGTTGTTATCATTAATAGTAGCATTAAGATTTTTTTCCTGTTGATCTTGGAACCCATAGGAGAAAAACTTTGTTGTGTTGACTCAATGAGATTCCACTGGGTAAGCAAAAAAAATGCTTCATGTGATTGAATTTCTTTGTGTCATAGAAAACCTAATAAGCTTTCCAGCCGGGGAGGCAGCTCATCAGCAAAAGCACTTGCCTGGCAAGCACAAGATCCTGAGTTGATCCCTTTTACCTAAAAACAAAAAAAAACAAGCCTGATAAGTTCTCAAATTCATCAGAAATGCCTTACATTTTCCAATCACTTTCCTGTTGTCTACTGTATCATCCCAACTATTAGACACAAAAAGTAGGGGGCATTGGCTCATGGCCCGTCCAAATGAGCTAGACTGAAGCTCTGTGTTTACTCCCTGCAGGCATGAGAGCTCTGCTTTCACATTTTCAGCCCAGAATGTCCTCATAAAAATGCCACCAATGGGAATAACACAGTCCTCCCAAGCCCCAACTCTGGTCCAGATTTCTTATATGCAGCATAAAGTTTGGATTTATAATTCTTCTCAAATATTTCATTCTAGGCACTGATGAATTTTTGCTTCTTCTGAAAATAAAATTATCATTTATAATCTTTTATACTATCTGGGGCTCCAGATAGTTAATTTTATAGTAACAGGAACTATGCTTGTGTTAGTCAGCTAGAACTACTATAATAAATTTCCATAACAATTACCTTTAACAACAAACATTCACTTCTTACAGTTTCAGAGGCTGAAAATCTAGAATCAAAGTCCCAGCACCCAGTACAGTTAGGAACTGGTGTGGATCTTCCTTACTGTGAACATCTCTTGTGTTGAGAAAGAGAGAGAGAGAGAGAGAGAGAGAGAGAGAGAGAGAGACAGAGACAGAGACAGAGACAGAGACAGAGATAAAGAGAGATAAACAGCAACAGAGAGACAAATACACAGTAAAAGAGACATACAGAAAGACAGAGAGAGAGAGAGAGAGAGAGAGAGAGAGAGAGAGAAAGAGAGAGAGAAAGAGAGGATTCCTCACTTGTGTGTCATCTCATTGATGAGGCTCCAGCCTCGTGACCTAATTAATTCCCGAAGACATAATCTTCTCATATCCTCACATTAGGGGATAAAATTTTAACCTAACAATTTTGGGAGGGTGAAAGTGTTCAGCCTATAGCAATAGTCCATACAGAGATATTTTATAATTGCTTTCTATGCCAGGCCAGGAGGAGAATCTATACACGCATTCAAGAACTGAGGGCCAAGAGAGTAAGTAACTAACCTCGTCAATTTCATACTTGAAGAAGATCCTTAGGGATGGAATACACTATAGAATCTCCCCTTGTACCCATATAAGTCTTGGCTGGAATAGTTATTGAACAAGCAGCCCAAGCAAATGAGGACAGGGAAGCTCTTGGCTCTGAACAGTTACTAGAGCTCATCTGATTCCATAGTGAAGCAGCACATCGCTCTTTGGATGAAATGCTCATCTTTCCTTTTTCCTCTTCAGTTTTCTTTGCTTGTGTGTTACAACTCCCCTGAAGCTCTCACCAGCTTTCCCGGCAGAATTAGCTCCCACTTGGACTTCCTTTTCCAGATATTAGAACCAGAGGTCAATCGCAACTATGGTGCCTGCACGTCTTCCATTTTGTTCTTTCTCTTTGACTTGAACTGGGAAGCTAGGCCTGGACCCCAAATCTTAACTCCATAAATAACCAGCTGCATATTTGCAAGTCACTTCTCTGAATGTTGAACTCTTCATGGGTATTACGAGGATAACAACACTTAACTCATGAGGTTAACGGAAGGATTTGAGCACCACCATCTGTTTGTGCAAGTTTTTTTTTTTTTTTTTTGTGGGACCAGGGTTTGAACTCATGACCTTGCACTTGCCAGGCAGGCGCTTGTGCCATGGAGCTATCTCCCCAGCCCCTC
>PVKN010007555.1:0-14875 GCA_004027915.1 Capromys pilorides | reverse complement strand
CAAGGCATAGAGGCACATGGCAGAGGGCAACCTTTCATGGTGGCAGCTAAGAGCAAGAGCCCAGGGAGAGAGGTAGCAGCAGCCCAAGCAGCTAATTACTCTTCCTTCCTTATCCTTGAAATGCAAATCACCTGCCCTCAGGAAGGTGCAGCACCCATTTTTATAATAATCAATTACAAATTTCAGAAGCCACCCCATGACTGCATGAGGCTTTGGGGGGACACCTATGCACAAACCATAACACATGGGAATCTTCAAAATCAGGAATCATATTTATTTGTCTTTAATTCTTTAGGACTCATTTCAGTGCTAGGCTTTTAAGAGGTTCTCAATGATGTTTTGAGGGGAAAAATTAAATAGATGTACATAATGATATTAACTGCTAACATTTACATAATGCTTGCCCTGTGTGTGGCACACTACTAAGTGCTCTGAATATATTAACTCATTACCTGTAGAGGAATGGCTACAGTGGGTATCATAGAGGGGAATATTAATTCTTCCCTGAGTGTGGAGCTGAAATAATAGGAGCTTGTATGTGTGCGTGTATGTGCGTGTGTGTGCATGTGTGCATGTGTATTCATTTATAGAAGATAGAGGTTGTTTTTTTTTTTTCTTTCTTTTTTTAAGACAAGTTTTTGCTGAATTGTCGAATTGTCTGAGTGGAGCTTGGATTTGTAATCCTTTTGCCTTAAGCTTCTAGAGTGCTGGGATTATAGGCTTGCACCACCATACCTCATGAAGTCAAATCTCAACCCAAGTTGCTAAGTAGGGAGGCATTGTTGGAAATCTTTTACCGTCATTTCTTATTTTGTTTTTTTTCCTCATAGTATTCCCTAGGCTTGTTTAGCTATGCCTGCCTTCTCCAAGAGCTCCAGGGAGGTGGACACTTTCTTATCGCACTAGCCACTGCTGTGCCCCTCACTTGGCCCACTGGTATGTAAGTGCTATACAAATTTCCCGAGAAATTAAAGCCATTCCTTTTTCAAATTTTTATTTTTAAAAGAAAATACAAAAAAGGATAAACAAAAACCTATTAGAAATGATACAGAATTTCACTGAACAAAATTACAGGAATTCAACAGTGGTTGTTATATTGCATATTGTTGTCTTCAAATTAGTTGTTTAGACTACCAAATATAGGCATGTAAGATTGGTAAAAATTATAAAAGATTAAAATGAGAGAGAAAAAACCTTAAGCATTAGCTGCTCCTTCTAACAGACCAGCAGAAATTAGCAGTACCATTATCCAAGCTATCCTGTGTATAGACATATACAGATTTCTTTTTCCCCTCATTTTTTCTTTCCTTTCTCCTCTCCCTCATCTTCCCTTTCTATATTGTGTTTACTTTATGTAGATCATTCATGCTTAAGTCTAAAAGAGCGAATTATTTGGGAATATTTTCCAGGTTGACTTTCAGTTTCTATGATTAATGGGAATTAGAAAGTGTATACTTGGAATGCAGTTGGGGAAGGAAGTATTCAATTGGCATTCTTAGTGAAATAAGCCCAAGTAACAAAGAAAGAGGAGAACCTCAGGTCTGAGACCCAAAAGAGGAGGCCGAGGGATCATTCTGCAGGCTCTGGATTGCTATTGGCTGTAGTTTTTGGAGAAAAGTTTCATAATACTCTATAAGAGAAGTAAAAGATGCTTGAACATTACTCACAGCATGGTACATTGCTAAGGCTTTTTTTTTTTTGCATTGAATTTTTATTTGAGAGGTTATCTATTGAACAGGCTTAGCAGGCCATGGCTCTGAGGTGAGTGTCCTAACGCAGGGATATTTTCCCAATGCCAATATATTGTGTTTGGATTGGTTGCCATAACCCCAGGTCTCACAAGCTACACAAGTGAACTATATTTTTTTTATAGTTCTGGAGAGCAGAAGTCCAGTGGTGAGAGGCTGGCACGGTTGGTTCCTCCTGGAGGTTCTGAGGAAGCACCCACCCCATGCGACTCACCTGTCTTCTGATGGTTGCTGGCAGTTCTTGGTGTTCCTTAGCTTGTAGATGTGTCCCTGCCACCACCGCCCACATGTTCCTGCCATCATTTCTCACCCTACGTATCTTGATTTTTCTTTTCTCATAAATACACTTTCACTGAATTTAGGACCAATTCTAATTCAATATGACTGAATTTAAATTAATTTTATTTGTAAAGTGCCTACTTACAAATAGAGTTTTGTGTTCAGATTCCTCATGAGCCTGAACTTGGGTTGGAACTGCTGCTGTCACACAAACTAGCACAGTGCGAAAGTAGAACAGGTCCCTAGGGAAGGAGGGACAACCACAGGCAGGCCAGGGGCTGCACTGAATCCCAAGAATGAGACCTGCTTTAATGTGTGCAGATCTGAGTATATGAAAGACTTTTTATAATATTTTGCATATGCTTAAACTATGCTTTACGTACACTTAATTACTTAGCTTTTGCAGAAAATTAATAGGAAAAACAGCAAAGGACTGAGAAAGATGGACACGAGAGACTTTGTAGTCTGAGTGGCATCTTGGGATAATTCTGGGATGACGGGATGGAACACTAGATGTAGGTAGTGGTGGCCAACATATTTTTGTGTTGAGCTCTTCCTGCACCCCTGCCTTCCTCTCTCACTCCTGAAATTCCAGTCTATGTTTTGCTTGTGCACATGTCTTTATCCTGACCTCTCCCTTCTGACAACTGAAGTTACAAGGTTATTTGAAGCAATTGCTTTCCAGTTTTGCTTGAGGATAGCATGTGCCTGGTGAATTCTGTATCAGAGACTGAGGGCTATGGATGGGGGTAGTTCAAATGAGCCCATTATAATGCACACAGACCCAAGGAGACCAGTCAGATTCGTTATGTCCCATGACCAATTGACACGCAGCAATCCAGAGGATGTACCTGTCTGCACATAGGGTACAAAGGCAGGGCTTTCAAACACACTGCTGAGGCTGCTGTCCACTTCCCTTGGGACTTTTGCTTGCTCTCCACTGGGGCTGCTTTCCTAGTTCCACTCTCTCCCTCATCATATGTCTCAGAAATGTCTTTGAAAATGGACCTACCTGGCTTCGTTCAAATTCACAATCTCGCCTTCTCTTCCTGGACCACTAAAATATTACCTAATGCGGTTGGACACCTTGACCCCTTTTCATTTTGTTACATCTCTATGCTTACTGTACTGAGCTTCCAAAAAGAAATATCACAGTTTGTGTCATTTCTATAGCTTAAATAAAAGTACAAAAATCTAAGCAGCAGAGCTGAAAACAATTTTGAAAAATCATCACAAACCTACCCATTCACATTGCCTGCTGGATTAAAGCTAGACTCCAAGGTATAATTTGTAATATCCCTGTGCTGTGTTTAGCATTGTGTTCCCTGGCTACCCTTGCCCTGCCAAGGCCCCCACCCTGTGCCGTGTACAACAGACTTCTCACTTTGCTTAAACATGCTCCACCCTTTCCATTTATCTCTTTCCCTGTCCGGAATGCTTTTCTTTGTCTCTACATATCCTTGTGATATTACAGTCACATAATTATCCACCACTGTGAAGCCTTTCAAGGCTTTCCCACACCATTCCATGCCATCTTAGGTGTGTGAGCCACTTTTCTCCACCCCAAATGACCGCAATATACGTGTGGTTGTATCAAAAATCATCTACACTGGACTGTCAGGTTGTTTGGGATGGACCCCATGTCTCTGGCACTTCTCACTCCATAGCAGTTAACCTGTTAGACACTGAGAATATGATTTTTGAAGATAAGGAAGGTCAGGAAATTTATCACACCCCAAGATGAAACAAAACAACAACAGCAGCAACTCCAGTAGTGGTGGCACATCAATAGCACTACTTTGCTGTTCATGAAGGAAAATCTAGATCTGGGATCTCAGAGTGTGTTTGCATCTGATGAGTACTGGTAACTGAGACAATTCCGAGTCATCCATATTTTCCTTGGGTAGAATCTGCTAAACTGTGAGCCAGATTCAAAGGTGGGTGGAGGCTGCCCTGGACAAGGGGAATAGTAGTCTAAGTACTTTCCTCCTTGCTTCTAGATGGTCAGTACCTGTGAAGGGATTGAGTCAGTGACTTCTTAACATCAAATATTTCCTGTATAGCCAGGGGACTGCAGTTCACAATTATCTAGTCTGGATTTGATTGAGCACTGATAATTAGCTGCTCAATGTTAACCGGATTACAGCGGGATCGTCGTTAGTTCCCACATTCTCAAGGGATGGACTTTGAGTGTTGCTTTCTACTTATGCTTCCTGTGCAGTGGCCTCTTCCTGATTGTTCTTCCAAAGCCTGTGTTTATCTTTCTGTCCACTTTGGGACAGCCACATCTATTTGCTTACTTGATGAACGTCAGCATCTGAACCACAGAAGTAGAGAAGGAGTGACACTTTCAAGGGTGTAGAACCAGCCAAAAAGCCAAAGGTACTTCTGAAATTTCTCAGAAGAGAAAGAATTTTATTTAGTCAGGATGAGAAACATATTGCTACTTTTCTGTGTGCAAAATACAACCTAAATGCTGCACAAGGACTACTTGGCTTATGAGGAGTTGTGCATGCTTACCATTCATGTGCAGCAGATATGAAGACTTGATCTATAGGCAGATGAAAGAATGCGTGGAGGCCTAATGGACTCAGGGTCTGTGTCCTTAACTTCTGTGTTCTGGTCATTCTGAGTCTGCCTTATATTCATTTGATACTGAGCAAGAGAAGATCATTACTATCTTATCCCCATTCACCTGTTCCCTTTCAGAGCTCCTGAGGGAGGAAAATCTGTCTTAACTCATAAGAGGACAGCCTTGCAGTGCCTAATGATCTGGGAAAGTGTTTCCATGAAACAAACTGGTGAAAATTTCCAGTTAAAATTGTGACTGGGAATTTCTAAGGGGTCTGACCTGATATCACCTTTTCTGTTCTCTTTGAAGATGCAAAATATGCAAGTTGTACCGAAGACCCTCAGGTAAATGAGGTTGGCTTTCACACAATGTGAATCAGTTCAGAAGACTGACAAGCACAGGAGATTGGAGGCTGTCAAGTCGAACATCACAGCTACTCCAGCAGGGTCTCGGATTGCTTCCAAGGTCGCCATAAGAAGGCTGTATGATGCTATTAATTTTGCATAACAAAATTTCAAGACATTACTCAGAGTGATTAGAGATTTTCTCTAATAGTATTTTTCATCCCACTTATTATAGCAAACATAACTACTTCTCTGAACTATCACTTAGTACGACTAAGTGATAAATTCCCATTCACTTTGGCTTTCAATTGTGGATATTTGGGAGAAAAGCTCAACATGGCTCAAACATTTTTATTCTTCTGCAGCAGTACATTTGGCAGTCCTTATAATAATGTTTGGTTCCCAAGTCGTATTTTGTCCCAGCATTTGTCTATCAACATTTATTGCATCAATAGAACACACATTATTACTGTGGCTTCCTTTTGAAAGAAACCCACTGTGAATACACATCATGGTTAAGTCCTCTACTTGGCTATTTTCCCCCTGAATTTTGCCTGCAATTGTACTTTCAAAAGGGAGCTCAGCCCCCACTGACGTACTTGCTATTCAAGACACTTTCTCCTGTGAAATTTGTAATTCAGAGGCTTTCTCTAGGTGGTTGTTTTACACTCTTTCTTCAGCATGTATTTGCTTAGTGTTAACTACATATCTGGCTCTATCTGGGTACAAACTCACTTAGCATTTTAATCCGAACCTCACTTAATCCTTGTCACTTGGCTGATGTAGGCAGCACATTTACCGTGTCAGTTTAATCATTCTGGAAACATTTGGTCATGAATAAAAGAACACTGAAGCTGTCCTCCCTCGCAGAGAGCATGAGACCTTTCTCACAGAGCTGTTCCAGGGGCTGTGTAAATTCACACCGACCTTGATGCCACACCTGGGGAAGAGACACACATCAAATAGTTGGACTTCTCTTTCTAAGCCTTTGCCTCCCCAAGCTTATCAAGCATTTGATGAAAATATTGTGTATCTTCTAAGAGTCATTATTCAACCACAGGGAAAATGACAGGGACTTGTAGGGGGTCTTCTAGGGGCATTTTATCTTTCCCTCTTTTCCTCAGCCTTAAAAAAGAAGCACTTTGCACTTGTTCAGTATTAGAAATAAGTCAGAGGGATAGAAGAACATGAAAATTGGACCATGTTTATTTTGCCGGTATAAATGTGTTTGCTATTGTGACTGTGTCACCCGTGAGTCCTGCTAATATTATGCTCCCTATGTTTCAGAGGTGAATGATGGGGCTAAGTGAGCTAGACAACAGTCAGCAGGCTTCTTCTAACATGCTCAAATCTTGGAGCAGGAATTGTTTCTTTTCTATTCACAGAAGCAGCACGTTGCTGCCATGCCCTGCCATGCAGGCTCCCTCTTCTCACAGCTCCCTTCCTGAGGTAAGTGCTGTGAACAATGCTCTCAGCACTGGAGTTTATGACCTTCTGTACCTGTCAGGATGAGCTCTAAGTTACAGCAAAAACAACCCACAATTCAAGTGGCTTAAAAATCATGCAGGTTTATTTCTTGTTCAATGATAATGTTTCCTGCAGCTTGTTTGGAGCCTCCTGGAGGGAAGCTCTACCTGGGCAGAGCAGGCAGGAGAAGGGGAATCTGCCAAATGGAGCACTGGCCTTGAAACCTTTTGACCAGAGGTGATTCCATCGCTTCCTGCTCATCTAATGATCAAAGTAGGCCTTAGTTCAATCCAATCCATGCCTGGAAGGAGAAACCCAAGTATTTGGTCGATAGTCCTGACCACTGCCACAGCTCCAGGGAGCACAACTTCTGCAGAGATTTCAGAAAACAACCTGCTTGAAACAATGAGATCTACAGCCTCAGACAAGCTCAACATGTATATGGTGGGTGGCTACACAACTTGTGAGGTCCACTGCAAAATGAACATGTATGGCTGTTTGCTCAAAAGTCCTGAAAAGCTTCGGAGAGCAGCATCTGTGCAGTAAAGTCAGCACAGGGCCCTTCTCAGTGTGGAGCTGTGTGCAGTTGTGTAGATCACACTCTGCATCCATCTCAGGGAGGGAGGAAAGTAGGTCTTTTAGTGGAATCATCCAAGGATGCTGAATTAAATAGGTATGCTCTAGGATGAATAAGACAATGTGAGGAGAAGGATTTTTCCTTGCAAATCTTCACAGCAAAGTGACTTCTAAATTCAAAGCATAATCATTTTCCCAACATTAACTACATTTGTGTGACTGAACATTTTCACTCTAATGATTTCCTTAGGGATGAAGGCTGAGGACTCTCTGTTCTGATTTTCCAGGGAAAGGAGTTATGATTCACTGCCCATGGTGCTGGGCAACAATTATTTCAAGGCAAAGCTAGGGAAATAGCCCAGAGATATAAGCACTTACCCGGCAAGCACAAGGTCCTGAGTTCCCTACCCATCCCTGCATGCTGTCCTGGCCCTGGAACTGGGTGGTGGCACACACCTGCAATCCCAGAACTCAGGAGGTTGAGACAGGAGGATCTCTGCAAGTTTGAGACCAACCTGGGGGCTGCAACAGTGAGCACAAACATAGCCTGAATTGCATAGCAAGACCCTGTCTCAAAAAACAAACCAAAACCAAAACCCTCAAATCTAGGAGCACTGGAAAGGCTGCTTGGTTGTGTAGAATCTTTAGAATACATGAGCAATTTGATTGTTTTAACCTACAAGTATGTACATTGGACATTTAATACTTTGGATTCAACTCCTTATGGAACCATGAGTTATGTATAGGGCTTGAAAGATAACAGCCTTCATGGTCCTACTGCCCTGCCTTATAGTCAGGCGTTTTATGGTCTTGGAGCATCATGAAGAAAGACACAGGTCAGCCTGGCCAGAGAGAATTGAATTTTTTGTTGTTGTTCATTTTGTTTTGTTTTCAGGCAGAAAAAAATAGCCACAGAGATAAAGGATAGAGTAGACTGTAGATATTTTAACTGAATTGCCTGATTGGAGAAACATCCTAGACAGAGGCATGTGCATCATTGATGTGTTTAGATTTCACAAGTGAGTCATTCTCTTCAGAAACGAATGAGTCAGCTTGTCCCTGTCAAGCACTGAGCATTTATATTTTGGTTCTGCTGGAAACCAATGTGACACCTGAGTGGATGACAGGCTTGCCATGTGTGCCACTGAGAGATGAGTCACTGGATTTCAGGTGAATGGATTATCAACTAGTTAAAGCTCTTTGAACTGACCTGGAAAGTCATGGAGAAGTTGTGAGACAATGTGCTTTGTAGGAAGTGATTCCTTGTGGATGGGCCCTGACTACAGAGCTGGGGTGTCTACCGGGACAGAGACACATTCCTTGGTGTCTTCCTCATGCATGCAAATTAAGTCAAGAGAGAATATGCTGGACAGGGAGAAACTCCAAGGTGCTATGCTGGCCCAGGTTTACACTCTGTTCTCAAACATAAACATCTTGTAACTGAGACAGGAAGTTGGAAAAATATTGTGGGTGTTGGAGGGAGCAAAAGGAGTGTGCCCATGGGTAATGCCTGACTTCATGGATTTTAATCCTGTGGGTTAAAAAAATGCGGGTCAATGAAAGTCTTATGTGAAGTCTTCAAATCCCCCATCAGCCAATTTAATCATCTTTCTATTTTATTATCACAACCAGAAATTTGGTGCTTGATTATAGGACAGGGGAGACAGTGAAAACTATCATAGAAGGTAGGGAGAAATTCAAACCTGCCATCTCTGCACTATATAGGCAACGCTTCTGTGCTTAAGTTTTCACTCTAGGACATAAGACTGTGAAGTGGGAAGTTTGAAGGAAATAAAATATAGGCTGGTCTAGGAAGTGATAAAATATTTGGGAGGTCTTTAGTTTTTGTTTTTATTTTTTATGAAGATGTCAGAACAAATGACACCAATCTGCTTTGGCTACTTGTGAATATTCCTTTGTTAGTAGTTTGAAAGTATACCTAGGGAAAGGGCTACATGGTAAAACATGTTACTTTATGCAAGTTGGAACATTAGTAGAGTAGAACTTAAAAGTGTGACCTTTGCAGTCAAACTTGCTAAAATCTGGTTGGAATTTACCTTCTGCTGTCCGAACCTGCAGGTGTTATTTAATCCCTCTAAGTTTCTGTTTCTGAATCTGTAAAGTGAAGATTATACTCAAAGGGTGCGTTGAAGGGTTAACATGGACAACACATGAAAGCTCCCAGCCTGATGTGTGTTATAACTTAGGTTATACTGCCTTTCAGTTTGCCTTGTACATTCCTAGGGTCTAACGCTAAATAGGACAGTAACTACAGCTCTCATGTCTACCATCAGTCAGTCCATACAGCACACATTTTCCTTCCTTTGAGTAGAAGATTCTAGCCTCTTTCAGCTTATTTACAACTCCCTTATACAAGAGCTCAAATTGAAATATTACAGTAAATGAAAACACATATTGTAATCAATGCACCCCACTCCTTGTCACCTTGAGCACACCTATCCCATCACTGTTGCTTTAATGCTTCGAATGTTTGAAGCATTTCTGGAGGTCCTCTTTGGTGAGTGTCTTTAGGAGGCATAAATAGAGGGAATGCTGCCGTTGACTTCCATTCAATGGAAAAGTAGGTTCATGAAAACATTATGTGTGTTCTCATTCACCTTATTCACTGGATCTGGCCTTTTCCCAAAGTCAACATGACCATGAGATGTACATGTTTTGAACTAACCCAGGACATTGGGCTAGCAGTTGCAGTTCCACTAAAGACAATCTAGAAAAGAAGACTTCCAGAGCTTCTCTGTTTGAATGCAGGGGCATAATTTAGAGGCAGGACTGATGGAAATTTTCTTCTACTATAATAACTTTAAAAATTTAAACTTTCATCCTAGTTTGTTAAGCACAACATTTAGTCTCAAGGATCTTCTTCTTGGGGTGATCCAGCCAGTTTCTTCTCTGCAGGGAGCATCCACCAGGAATCACAGCCTACTTTCTTAGGCTAGGTCCTGACTTTCCAAAATGGCACACCTCAGAATCTAGGAACTAGCATGACTTGTCTAATTTTTGAAAATTTTCAGCAGTCATAAGGACTCATGTTATTGGCCTCTAACTGTATGCTAGGCACTGAAGGAAGCTTATGCAACTTTTTCTTTGGTTGAAATCATGCTCATAACTTCAGGAATAAAAAGGTAGGAATGAGGTCACTCTGGGTGATGCCCATAGTTGTGTAAGGCAGGTTAGAGGGGTCTGTCCCTGTCCAGCCTCTCTGCCCTACCTCACGACACCTCCAGACCCTTCTGGGGGCTTCTTGGACCTACAAGAAAACTGTTTCATGCCTTAGAAGTCGATAAAGACACAGAGTCAGACCAGCACTAATAGTTCAGCCTTTGTGCACTTACTTCAATTGTGTAGGCACTGGACAAAAATCAAAGAGCTTGTCAGCTGCCTCTGTGCTCCTTTCCCAACCAAGGACTCTGGACAAAGGGCAGATGGAGTAGCACTGGGGAAAGAGGTCTGTTTTGTGGCTGAGGTACCCTCCTGCCATTCTGTAGATCTGGGGGCCAGGGAAGGGAGGGGGCCTCCCTAGTGTCTGAGCCAAAACCCTTCCTTTCCACCTGCTGCCCTTCACCTTGAGGCTGGGAACTCCTCCGTGTGCAGGAGCAGTGTCAGGCTTGCAAGGGGCAGGCTTGTTGGCTCAGTGTTGTGGTCCCTTGGCTGTACTCCAAGCCTGCTATGGACACTGCAGCCTTCATTCTAAGGCCTGCTGAGCAGAGCAGAGCTTTCGAAACTGCCTGTGGCTGGGCACACATGGAATTGTAGCCCAAAGTCCTGCTCCTTAGGGCCCTTTGAGTATAGTTGGAGAACTCTGGGAATACTCGTCAGAATGTAGGCTTGCTCTGTGAAGGAAAGATGTGGTCATTTAGCTTTGGGGGCTAGTTAATTTGAATCTATTCTGTAATAACACATACGTCATATTTATACTAATCAGTGTAGCAAGCTCACATTAGTTTATATTATTCTGCTAATAACAGACAAGGTAACATTTCAGGTCCTATATTTTTGCCATTTACTGATTATGTCTAAGCTGCTGTGTGGCTCTTCCACAAAGTGACCTCAAAATGAAGTGGTATTACCATGTAGCGTGGCTTGAAAATAGGAAAGCTTTTGTTACACAAAGTGTCAGTTATTGTTTATAGCCAATTTCACGGTTGCTCAGAGATTAGGGGCAAAGGATCAAATGTTGCCAAATATAGCTGCTTTGTCTCTCAAAGAAGATTTCCAATGATGACAAAGTTATTCAGCATTTACATAATATTTTTATATGAATTAAATAACGGTCATTTTTACTCATGATTCTCATGTACCTTTTGGGATTTGTGTGGATCAGTTTTGGTTAACCAGTAAATTGCTCTTTCTTTACTAAAAGCGAAGCAAAATAAAATAAAACCAGAAACAAGTCCAGTGCGCAACATTCCATTTAAAGATTTTTAGATGAAATTGGAGATTTCACTTGATGATCTTGGCTTTAGAATTTACTTGCACGTTACTGTAAGTGGACTCAAATGACCTATTGGCATTTGTGAGTTAAACTAGCTTTTGTGAATTTTTTTCCAGGCCAGCAGAAATCAATATATACAAATAGCCCAGGGACAAGATTTCTAGGTTCTATAGAAGCAAGTTTAAGTAGCTACAGATCAAATTTCTTTTGGTAGGGATATTTTAAATGACAATGTAGTGAGACCTCTCAAGACTTTCTTAAAAGTCGAGCCCATAGTAGAATGATGGGCTCCTGTAGAATACTCAGAAGTCACTGACAGAGATTAGATTTCTTTTAGGTAATGACACCCATGGTTCAGAGCTGTAGACAGACTGTGTCATACCCAGGAAATGGTAATTGATGAAGCTTTTCCATATTGGGAGGAGATAGTAGCTGTTCTGTTTCTTCAAAAGCAGAGCAAATATAAGAAAAAGCAGTAGTTCTCAAGTAACTGGTTCTTTGATTTCCAAGTTGCCTTTTCTCACTCATAAGCATAACCAGAGAGGATGGTTGAGAATTCTCCCCTGTCTCCTGTCTTGTTTACCTACTTTCTGAGAGAAACACACGAAAGGGGAGAGAAAACACACTCAAGGTTGGTTGAGGACAGGACCCTCTGGAGGATAGGATTTGCATTTAATTAAGGTTTTGGGATAAATGGAACTAAGCTCAATTTCTGCCAGCTTTTCTGATTCACAGGGAGAGGATCAGCAAGAGCTGAACTTCAGAAACACTCAGGAAAGGTGGAAAAGGTGGAAAGACTGGAAACCTCACCAGTTTAGAAAAGCAGGTATGAATCTGTTGGTGGAACTCGAGAGAATAGGAAATGGGCTGTTATTGTCTAGCGCTGCTCCTTGTTGGTCAAGCCCAGGTTCTAGCCTGGTTTTGATACTGAACTCTGAAATGAGGGGAGGTAGGGAGAAAGCGAAGTGTTGGAAGTGCAAAAGAGTTTTTTGTATATGTATAGGTTTTGGGTCTGCAGAAGGAGGGAGCAGCTAAGCCATGAATGAGCAAACTTTCAAATGTTCATTCTGGGATGTAAGCCTGACCCATTTCTTTCCTACTAATGACAGTAGAATTGCAGAATCCTACAATAAAGGACTCCGGGACATCTTGTCCAGCCTGCTACTTTCATTGTAAGTAGTTCTCAGACAGTACTTCCCCGAGAAGTACTTCCCTCAATCTGTAAAGTTGAGAGTAAGACATCCTAGCCCCAGTAATGCACTTCAGCCGACACAGGAAGCTTTTGGAAGTTAATGGAGGGCAGCTCTGCCTCCCAGTGGCTTTTCTTTAAATATGAAGTGCTGATCTTTAGAGGCCGAAAGGCTCCGATCATTTCTGTCTTCCAGAAGGCAGACTTCAGGGTAGCTCAGAGCAGCAGGCCCATTCATTCACCTCCAGGCTTGTTCAGGATAAGCACTGAAGCTTTTCCATATTGAGAGGAGATAGTCGCTGTGCTGTTACTTCAAAAGCAGAGCAAATAGGAGAAAAGCAGTAGTTCTTAAATAACTGGTTCTTTGACTTTGAAGTTGCTTTTTCTCATTCATAAGCATAACCACGGAGGATGGTTGAGAATTCTCCCCTGGCTCCTGTCTTGCTTATCTACTTCCTGAGAAAAACATGGGAAAGGGGAGAGTTCCCTCAAATCTTTGTCATATGCCTGATTCTTTGCCCTTTTGCTTTTTTCTCTAAGCAGTCCTCAGTGTGGTGAAATCTGCTGAAAGCTGTAGCCTCAGGTCTGGCTCTAACAGTTACTTGGACGCTGCAGGAGAAACCAGACAGCAGCTCTGTTATAGGAATGTGGCGTGGAGCAGCACTCCAGTTTCCTGTGAGGAACCTAAGGGTGGCATTACCTTTGTTACAATCTCATAATGGAATGTGCAGTCATTGGCAATCCCAGGTCTATTTAATTGCTGCTGCTGTTACCTTGCAGCTCCTTTTAAAAAAGAATGATAGAATATTATTTAAATTTCATTTTTTTTTTCATGCCATGAGATGTATTTTATTTTCATTCAACATACAAATAATTTTCTGTAATATCCCAGGGAAAACAGAAAAATTTAGCAGTCCAATTGGGGAGGTCACCTCAGAGATTCATGGGCCGGTGGCATCGGCCTGAAATGCGCGGGTTCACATTGCAGCTTGTGGCTCGCGTCCATCTTGCAAGTGGCTCTTCCTCTACATGATGTGTGTGTCGGGGGGTGGCGTGGAGATGACACGGGTGGGAAATCCTCTGGGCTCTTAGGAAATCTCACTCCGCTTTTCCTGCTCAGTGGTCTCCTTGGTCGGCAGGGTGTTCTTCTCCTGCGTCTCTGTCTTTTTCAGCTTGGCCTTATCGAAGCTAATGATTTCCCCCATGTATGGTTTGTCTGTCATTTTCTTGAAACAATCTGAAGTGTCTCGCTCCGAGCCTGAGCTCCTGATGCTCCCACCAGTGCTGTAACTACTTAACATAAAGTAGGTAGCTTAAAAGGATAGAAATTTATTCTGTCGTCAGCCTGCCTCACTTCCCTCTGGCAATTCTAGCAGAAAATCTGTTCCTTGTCTTCCCCAGCTCCTAGTGGCTCCTGAAATTCCTTGTGTGTGACTTCGTCTCTCTATGCCTTATCTTCAGATACCTTCACCTCTCTGCATGTGGGTCTGCTCCCAAACATCCTTTACCTCTCTGTTGAGGATACATATGACCACACTTACTGGCCATGTGGCTAATTCAGAATAGATTATTCCCTTCAGGCCTTCGGGGGAAATGCCTCAACAAGTAATCCACAATAGACATTTATCTGCTTCTAAAATACAAAGTTGAAGGGCCGACGGTATAGCTCAGCAGATTAAGCACTTGCTTAGTGAAACACAGGGACCAGGGTTCGATCCCTGACACTGCATGCCACACCAGCCCCGCTCTTGGGTACGCTGAGCTAGTGATGGAGTCCTGGTGTGGTGGCGCACACCTATAATACCAGTACTTGGGAGGCAGGAAACAGGAGGATCGCTATGAGTTGGAGCTGCATAGTGAAACCCTGCACTAAATGAATAAAGAAAGAAAGAAAGAAAGAATAGAAAATACAAAGTTGAGGTAGGCATAGGCATAGGATAACAACTGTAGCTATTCTCCCTATTCCAAATGGGAGAGAGTAGAAATAATAAGAGATCACATATGTAAAGAGAATTCAAAGTAAGGCATGGGTGTAGTCACCAGTGTATTGAGGCCCTGTGCTCCAGAACACGGCTCCATCCTCAGCCTTGGTGTTTCTACTTCTGAGCCTACAGCTCTGGGCCTCCTCCTCCTCCTCCTCTTCCTCTTCCTCTTCCTCCTCCTCCTCCCATTCTTCTTCTTCTTTTTCTTCTTCTTCTTCTTCTTCTTCTTCTTCTTCTTCTTCTTCTTCTTCTTCTTCTTCTTCTT